>CAJQUW010006462.1:35000-51018 GCA_907163375.1 Prostheceraeus crozeri | reverse complement strand
TTCAGCTTGAGTGGTTGAAAGGCAAAGACAACCAATACAACCACACACATAACACCATCAAACCAACATCCACAATCCCAACCATTCAATGGACATCCATCACCCAACCACCACCCCCAATAAAACCCACCAATCCCCCCACCAATCCAACAACAATCCAAATCAATCCAACAACAATCAATGCCCTATCAATGGGCCACCAACAAACACACCTACAAATTCACAGGTGCCTTAACACACAATGGTACCAGATGGACCACCCACCACCATCCCACCCCAGTACAAACCACCAACAAACAGCCACATTCAATCCCCAATGATCCCCATCCAATCCAATCCAATCACATTCCACTATGCAACCATCAACCAATCATACCAATGCCAAATAATCCAATCAACCAACCCCCACCAGATCAGTCATATCCAATCATTCACACAACCAACAAACATATCACCCCACAATCAATGCACACAAGCAATCATAACAAACACAACAACATCCCAAACATCACAAACACATCCCCACAGGGCTACCAACTCACAAACAAACCAACCACACAAACCCAAACCACAACCCTCACAAAACCACATCACAATAAAAACAATCAACACCCAACCACCATATCCAACAACCAACCAATCATCCAACCCCCAATCCAAACCCAACAAATGCAACAAACAATCCAGCAACACACATCCACAATGGATCACAAGCATGCAATAATATGGCCACTCAACCACCACCACACACAACAATTGACCACCCAACATCCCCAATTTCACAACCCAATCCTGTCCACAAATCAATTCCACCCCAATCAAAATGGACAACACAAATCACACAACACATCACCACAATCACAATCCCCAATCCCAAGCCCCAATCTCCAACAACACCATCTCCACACAACCCCATCCCACAAACAAACCCACACACACACACTCAACTCAACAATAACCACACAAACCACCTCAATACCCAACAGCCACATCATTACCACACAACATCAACTTTCTTATCCACACCATCACCACCCACCCCACAAGCAAAACAATGAGCACCAAATCAATCCCCACAAGAACACCAACACCACACAACACCAGCAGCAACATCCTCATTCAATCCACCCCAAAGCACAATTCAAAGTGGATAACAGCCCGCAAAATTACCAACAATTGCCAATCCAATGGACTGATGCAACAACAATCAACAACAAACAACACCATCACCTACCAATTTACTACCTTTCTAATCAAACCCACACACCCCACAACAAACAATGCCAAACAACTTCATTCCAACCACTCCACTACTACGAATCCATAACCTTGATCTTTCCATCACAAGCATCATCAGTACAATATTCAAATAAAACAACAAGATAACCCAAATGGTACCATATCAAAGCTCCACCCCCATAAAACAGAACTACCTATACTATATACACAAAACACCAAGAAACACTACCAATCCATTCTACACTCCACATTCAGACCAAAATCAAATACTTTATTCTTTATTTAACAACATTAACTTATCATCCACTTTGCCTTAAACTCTTTCACATTATAACATTCACTTTCACACCTCTACAATTGATTCCACAATAATTAATCAACTACATACATTCAACAAACAATCATATTCATTTACACACAAACTCAATGGAATTGATTTTTATTTCAAAACCACCAACAATCAAATACCACACACCAATGCAACAAAATAATGGCCAACAGCACTCAATTAATCATATCAATCGAATACATAAACAACAAGCCATACCCCAACCAAAACTGGGTCAAACACTCAAACAATGACAATAATTACCAACACACACATACCAACAACCTTACCCATTGCCCAATTCAATCAGTCCATTGGACTCCATCAATATCGCAAAATGGTCTCTATACAGATGACGCCACCATTCACACCACAACAATCCAATCATATCATCCACAACTCCTATAACAACCTACAACAGCAATTTTTGACATACTACACCATCGGCCACATGGATAAACAGTCTATCACATTCCAAAACACTCGCCTATGAATTTCCTCTATCAACTTCAACTCCTTTTCTAACTTGTGGTCACTCATCTAATCTACACTATCTACTACCCCTTGTACATTTGATACCATAAAAACTTACACATTCATTCAATCCACGAGATGAATGCACAAAATTCTAACTCTACCTCTCTTGGTCTAATTGGGCCTTTAATTGAAAAAAACTACATACATGTTCTATTGAGAACATGCTATTATCATCACTAAATAACACCCTCATTGCTCAAATTACTTTCATCCTTTCCAACACCAGACCTATGGTGACTATTATATCACACATAAAACATAACCACAACAAATGGCAAAATCACACATCACGCCCCCACAGCAGTTGCGCCCAATCCCAAGTACCACAATCCCCGCATCCATGCATTAACCAATTGGACGCACAAACATCAATACACTATGGATTCTTACCTTCAAGCCACATTCACCCAGTTACACCCAATAAGCATATCCCTTACCCACACACCCTACTACAACACCGCCACCAATCCAACAACCAGCCATTAAAATCTAAACCCATACCAAATAACACTAACCTCATCAGAATCCCAATCATAATAGCATCTTACTCAGGTTCAATCAGAGTCACATACTTAGACCAATCACACAAGCTCCCAACACACCCAACAATCAATACCCAATCCACAAACGCAATCACAATCATAACACATCCCAACAACTCAACATCAAATGCAACAGTATATAACCCGCAAACCAACCCCCATTATCACCCAACCCAACACATGATCATCCATATTATTGGAGCACCTAATCACACCATCTCTTCACAGCAAACCAATGCAAAACATCTGGCCATTCACATTCCCCAATCAATTCAACCAATATCACAACACCACAAATTCTATCAATGCATGGACCCATTCAATGCAACACCCACACCACCCCCACATCTCATACACCAACACAGACAAAACCAACTCATCCTCCTATCTTTCATTCTAATCAAATTCACCCAATCAACAACAAATGGCCCACCCCCAACCACAACAACCCCAATCACCAACAACAACACACACACCACCAAATCTAATCAATCTATCACAACCCAACACTCACCCCCAACCCCCAATCACAACCATGCCCACCAAATCAATAAACAATCCCCCAAATCCCCATCAAACACTCAACAACCAACCCCAACCAACAGCCAACCATACAAGCCATATCCACACACCCACCAAATCATCAAATCACAACACAGCCAAACAACCCACCAACCCAACAACCCAAACAAAATGCAACAAATCCAACAACAAACCACATCACACACAAACCCATCAGAAACACCCAACACCAACCCAATCCACCCCAAACCCCACACCAATACACGCACAATCAAACCAACAATCAATCACTATGTACCAACACCCAAGCACACATCACACAAAGCCACAATCCTCAATCACCCCCAATGGTCACCAACAATCAATACACAATTCCATTCCCCGCAACACCAATCATCAGATGGCCACTATTCCCAACCCCCACACCAACAAAATCACAACCAGCAATCCCCCCCAACCCCCACCCACAACCACAATCAACCCGCACACACGCCCACAACCCAACCAACCACACCCAATCACAACAACCAACAATCCCAACAGACCATCCAAGCACCAAATAAAAATTGGGGGTCCACCCAACACACAACACCACAATCCATATCCCCATAATTCAACCACATCAATCAATCAAATTCCACACACAATCCCCACCCAAGAATCACCAAGCTATCAACCCAAATCACAAGCCAATCACCACCCAACCCAACAGATACAAACCAGATACCAATACCACCAGCACCTCACCAACCACAAATCCACCCACCAAAATTCCACCACACAATCCCAACATCCCCAACCACCGCCATATGCCAATGCACAAAACTCCAATACACCCAACTCCACACACAACAATACCCCATTTAACCCAACATCAATGGTCAACAAAACACACACCCTCCACTTATAAAAATCCACCACATTAATCAATCAATCACCAAATCCAATCGCCAATGGCAATACGCAATATCCTCATTGGATAACATTCAATCACCACAAAATACACTAACCCCCCAGGCACCCATCCCCAATCAATCACCATTCACACAACACATTACATCACATCCACACCAATGGACCACACCACCCACCCAACACCAACATCCTAAGCCCAACCCAACCCCCCAACCAATCAATCAACCCACTACATATCCAATGCAAACAAATACACTAGTCACAATCTATCACCATTCACCAATCCCCCAACCACAACCCCCACAACCACAACAACCCACCAAAAAAACAAACTCAAGATCCCCCCAACCAAGCCACCATACAACCACAACCACCATAAACCAACCCACAACACAATACAATATCAATCACCAACATCCAAACCTCACAACTCCAACAAACAAGCAAAAAAAAAATATTAAACAATCCCACACTATGCCCCAAACAATTGCAAATCCAAACAACCCAGCCATCACCAACAACACTTGGCACACACAAATGGTATCAACAAACAAGCACCTCCTTCAAATCACCCTATCCATTATGGCAATTCCACATACCAACCCAGCCCATTCCAAATCCCATATCCACACCAATCCACCCAACAACAAAACAACACACACTACAATCCCAACATTACAATGGCCCCTCAAATCACCAACACATTATTCTCCACCAACACATATCAACCTTTACCCACCTGCAACTTCTAAGCATCCATCCCCACAATACAATCACCAAAGAACACACCCTACAATAAACTACAATCTCACACCAATCCACAACAATCATGATCATAACACTACAACATGACCAATAACGCATAACCATACACATCCATATCAATCAACAATCCAATCAAACATCCCAGCACCCACATATTTCCAATATCACATCCAATACAATCAACAACAATCCACCAAAACACACAATCAAATACCACTTATTAAAACACATTTCTACAAAATTCAAACTACAAATTCAACACCCATCCACAAATACTTTCCACAACAATTAGTCACACATACACACTACAACAAATTTCTTTCACCCATTCCATCAAAGGGCCCAAGTCAATTCAATAAACATCTTCCAAATACATCCCCAATCCAACACGCCCTCCCAATATCTACAATTAACTTTACACACACAACACAAACTATACCTGAACACTATTCCTCTTGGCCAGTCCACCACATACCACTTATCTATTAAATTACCAAATTCATACATACTTGCCTGAAACTGATTACTTTGCATTAATGATAATATTGAATTTATAATAATATCATTAATTGACTTTGGACTTTATCAATGTTAAATTAAAAATAATGATAATAATTCAACAAGTTTAAAATTGATTGATCTGTATTAGATCATCAAATCACCAACACAACACCCACCATCCACAATCCACATTCAACTTCCACAACACCAACCAATCAACCAATGCACCCACAACAACATACACTCCCACCCCCATCCCACCACCCAACAAAAATGGCCCCACACCCAAAATCCCAACACCCAAATCCCCCCCCCCACCACCACACACCAATCAACATATCACAAACCAACTTTCAATCACTTTCAACATCAATTCTATTCACAAAATCAACCCAAACCAACAACCCACCCAACTTCCATCAACAATCCCAATGGACGCCATAGTCCCATCCATTTCAACATTACTCACCTCAGTACAACCATTCAAACACAATCACATTGGCCCACAACCAACAATCAATCCATTCATGGCAATCACAACACCACCTATAAATTCATTCAACCAATATCCACATATACAATCCAATCCACACCTAAATAAACATCAATCATGGATTGATGCAACCAAAATCCCTCAATCAACCTATCTCTACAATCCAATCACAATACCAATGCAATCAACATCAACACATCAGCAATCCAACCCAACAATAACCACCCCATCCCCAATCTAGCATTATAAACACCTAATCCAACTCCCAAGCAATCCCAACAATTCACTCCCACAGACCAAATGGCCAATGGGCACAGAGTCTATACAAAGCCACACCACACCACCAACAAACTAAATCCCACAACAACCCAACCCACCCAATGGACCAAATATATATCATCCCACAACAACCAATCCAATCCACCATCCACCAATCACAACCCAGACCCAATTCACAACCAGACCCCACCAATCCGCTCTTCAACATAGCAACAATCATCAAAAATCAATCCAATGCTCAACACCAATCCCCCAACAATCCACCCACCCAACCAACAATCCCAACAAGCAATCAACAACCCCAACCACTACAACCAACAACAGACAATCCCAACATAGTCCACCCCATCCAACAGACCACCCAATTACAAACACAAACTCCCACCACCCCCATTCAAGTCAACCTCAAATACCAAAACAGATTCAATCACCAACCCCAATGGCCAATTGGTAATCCAATCCAACACCCATATCAATCACAATCCACAATGCACACAACAACAAATACCAATCCTACTCAAGCACCACACAATTCCCATACCCTACACAAAAATCCCCACCCATACACTTTCAACCTTACTCCAAACAATGCATCCAACACACTCAAAAACCACCACCCACACAATATATCCACAATCCAATCATATCCAAATCCCCATCCCACCCAATCGCAATCCAACATAATCCAATTGTATATAAAGACTGTAACTCCGCCGAAAATTTGGAAAACTATCTCAAAATGTGTACTACTCGTGAGGACAAGGACAGCAGTATAGTATGAAAAAAAGTCTATTAAATTGCCTGCAGTATACTAGAGTCGAAGGTACCTCAACAGGAAGCGAATTTATGATGGAAAAACATGGAAGACTTGGTGAAGGACAGGCATTATAGAGCAATTGAAGGGAAACTATCATTCAAATTGTCCATAAAAGTCGCCACATTCATATCATGACTCATCCCTCAAAGTTATTATTCGCAAAAATTTTATTTTTTTAATACAAAATCCGATTCAATACTAATTTGTTGAAAGATCGTAATTTACTTGCTTGCTTGTTCTTGATGATTATGATATCACTGATGCAGCAACAGAATCTAGTGCGCGAAATTGAAGCAGGATTTTTTGTGGAGCTATTGTAATAATGTTGAATTAGACTTACTGTTCTGCTTCGAATAGTAGATGCCTTCGTGCTAATCTGCTCCCTTTTCTTTAACAATTAGTGATCGATTAACAACTATTGGTAATGTTGGTGCGGATATTTTGCTTAAAAAAACTGACAGATTTACAAGCGAAGCTGCAAATCAATGCTAGCTTTGCATCTGCCGATACATAACCTAGCATAGCAGTATCCCACTTTGTGCAAGAAAAACATGCATCAATTAATGAGGAAACATAGCTTTTATTTTCGTAATAGCATCTTGATTGGAGTCACAAACGATATCTTCCTAGCAGCACATGCTGCTGTCATGTACTTCTTTTTCATTATCACATCAGTACATACTCTTCCTCTCTCTGCTTGTTTTTTCGCGCTGACTAAAATTGAGAGCAACATTTGGCTTTTGTGTGCTAGCAAAAACATATTTTACAACAAAGCATCTAATTCCATCCACGCAGTCAAGAAATTGACCGAATGTTGTTTATTCTTTCATTTATAATAATTGAACTTACTTTGAACTTTTGGAAGAAATCAATTCACACAGGACAGTATTATCAAAAACACGTCCATTATCTTTGGGTGTTGTCTGTTCTTTGTTGCAAGCCAGGTTGATCAATGTCAAGAGCCATCTACTGTGAAAAAATGGAAATCTGATGCTAATAATCTATCAGAAATTCCATCCCACTCAGTTGAGGCAGTGACGAATGAGTGGGGTTGGGTCTCGGTCAATGTTACAACACCATTTGTTTAGATGGCGGCAAATCTGAAAGATATTCGACATCAATATAATGAAGGTCGCAACAATGAGAATATATTCATAGCCGTTGATCATGAAGTGTATAATTATAGTATCCAATTAGTGCTAGATATCATTTTTTCACGCAGCATCTGTAAGTCGATAATTAGGGACGCTGACACTGAAGAAGGCAAAATAGTGGAAGCTGGCTGTTCGCTACTACATGCCGAATTTTAAGAGAATCAATATTCTAACTGCCTAAAAATCTAACATGTATCGTTGAGTGGCTAATCAGGGACTCAATTGAGTTAAATTCTATGACGTTCACAATCAGATCTTACGAGAATATATTTTGCCAAACTAATTGCTCCGTAGCAGCAATTTCTGTTTCTCAGATGAATAATTCAGAAATTCCCTCTGGATTATGACTTCACTAATGAAAGCGTTATTCCAATATCCAGAATCACAGAAATTGCCTTTGCCCACTTTTCCACTAACAACTCCCAGGCGGTTCAATATAAAGATATAATTAAGCCTCTTGAGGACAGGTTAGCTCATCTGCGTCCTATTTTTAAATGCCAAATCTGCCACAGGTGCGCGCACCTCGTCCTCGGCACTTATAGACTGATTTTCTCATGTGCTTCAACTCGGCAGTTGAATAGCAAGGACGAGCTCGTCCTCCATCCGTGTAACAGGTTAAATATTATCAGTAATTATGAATTCAGTATCAATATAAACACAGCATAATTCAATATGAAATCAGGCTAAAAAATCCAAACAGATAAATCTATACAAAATCAATAAAAATTTATTTCTAAATTACATTTATTAATTAACAGGATCAATTATAATTTGATTTGTTTCTGCTCTTCATCGACGAAATCATTTAAAGCACTTTCTGTAATAAGCACTGCAATTAAGTAATTGTGCTATAAATTGTACGTACAGTCTAATATTCATTGAGGTAAATTTTCTAAGCCTTCATCTACTGTGTGATTACAAAGGATATTATATAGAAAAATATCCGAAGAAAATGTTTGATATCAGGCGTTGAAGAAATGTTCACAACCAGTGTAAGAATCAACGTTAGATCAGATAAGACTCCTAGAGCAGTGAATGAAAATGACATTGTGTAGCGCTAAATTTGAAACCCGTTTATGACTGTTGAGAACTACCTATGCAATTACCATAAGAAAAGCTACTGCGCAATATTCTCTTATTTCTTTAAGTGGAAGGTATTCCACTACATGCTAATCTAGTCCACCATCATTAAGTATTTTCAATCTGACTTATGACATTAAATATAGTTTTATGGATAATAAGAACGGTTGTTTGTTCAAGGCAACGATATTATAAAACCAACCGATGTCTAATGAAATTCAGTGCAATACAGTTTCTTTTGTTGAACAAAGTTTGAGGGAAGAGCACGGGCATAGACACATCAGTTGTCCCTCAAAAAAACTTAAATAGACAAAAGAAGTGAAAACTTGAAAAAATTTAGAATTAGTGATTAAACTGATCTAGGGGAAAGATAAATAACTATACAAAAAGACGACTAAAAGCAGTAATAAAACAAAAGACAGAATGGAAAAATATTATGGAAAAAAGTGAAGAAAAAGTGACAGGTATAGGGAGATAAAACTAGAAGAGAAGCAATGCTGTTGTAAACTACCCCTCCTGCATAATAAAAATCGAGTGAAAATTAAGTGAGTACGTCCGTGCTTTTAACTGAAGTTATAATTAGTTAACAAAAGCAACAATTATTAAACGATTACCTCCTTGATAACATGTTCACCATGCAGTGACTGAGCGGCAACACAAAAACGAACTTGTAAAAACTATGAAATCTGCGACGTAGTAGTTTAAAAGTGAATTGACTGTGCACTTTAAAAATATTACCATGGTAGCAGTCATATAACGGTTGATACCCTCATCCGCAAGTCATTTTCCAGTAGCAATAATGAAGTTGTGTACTACTATAACACATTGAAATATCTATAGAAAAAGGCAACACCCATTTCAACGTGGCAGGTGCTAGTACCTATTAAAGGAATAAATTCATATTGCTTCATTTGGTTTACGACTTTTTGTTTGCCTTACTAATGATAAACGTGTATAGTGAAATAAAAATGATTTTTAAATAAAAATTTAAATATATATATTTATTCAAACTTATTTAAATAATAGAAATTTTGAAACATAATTAAATAAAAAAATGTTTTATTCAGTCTTCATAAACAAACATGCAGCTTGAATTCTTCGACTATTTGATTTCTTTGCATAAAAGTATTCAATTTACCATGGAAAATGAACAAGAAAAGCAAATCAAATTTCTCGCCGTTATTGTACACAAAAATGCAGATAAATTTGAGACTGAATGGACTTTGAAAGACACCAACACCGGTATTTATGTTCCTCCTGTTTATGTTCCTTTCCTTTATGTCAAGAGCCAATACTGAAAATGGAAATCTGATTTACGAATCATTTTGATGAATCAATTTGATGGAAATCTGATTATTTACGAATCGTTTGCAAACGTTTGCGAATCAGGAGCACAAAACTGCTGATATTTACTCCTTCATTTATCGTGCTAAGCGTCTCTCTAGCAAAGATATTTATTTTGAGAGTGCTTGTAATAAAATCGCATCTATTGTTTATTAACAATGGTTTTCATACTAAAGTCATCTAGAAAATTAGAGACAAAATTTTGAATTCCGGACCTAGTAATGGTCAAAATGATGATGATTTGGACCGTGATCGCATATATTGGCGATTACCGTACATCAAAGAAAAAGAAAAGCAAACTCTCAAAACTGTTCACTCGATCAATCGCATCTTGCCCGACACTTGCAAATTATCTGTCGCCTTCGATACTTTCAAAACGAGAAAATTGTTTCCGAACAAAGATGCCTATGAGTTTCGCCTCTAGTATTGTATACAAATTCAAATGTTGGCAAAATGTGACAATTGCTATATTGGCGAGACTCGTAGACACTTTACCACCAGAATTCATGAAAACTTGGAAAGTAGACTAATATACTAGACTACTATACTTAGTAGACCTAAAGATACTGAGATAACCAAACACGTTCATAGAAATAGCTATGACAATTTCCAGATAGTTTTTCGCACAAAGTACACGCGCACTGCTGAAAGTCTGATCATGAAACAAATCAATAGTTCAACCTTGATGAACGAACACGAGTCTTCAGTTCCAATTTTATTGTTTTAACATTTGATTGAATTCCGCAGTTTCAGACGGAATTGTAAATGCAAATCAGTTTCTATTGTATTGTTTTTAGCATGTACTCAATTTCTGTGGTTTTAGACGCAATTGCCAAGAGTTCTTTTAGCTTTGACAAGTTCTCAATTGATGTATTTAATGGTTTTATCTGCATTGTAACTTTGTCCTGAAGATATGTCCAATAATGACATGAAATCGATCGACCAACACTTTTCGTTTTTATTTTAAAATATTTAAATAAATATGAAATTTTTATAAAAAAATTGACAGTTTTCTTTTCGCATGCAGACATAGAATGTATCAATAAGCAGATCTGATTATCGTTCACAATATACATTGTCGCATTAAAACCTGGTTTGTGATTTTCAAATCGAAATGCAAATCCCATGACTTTTGTAACGTCTGATAGCAGACCGATATTGCATAATAATCACTTCAAAAATTCATTACAGTAAATATTAGTGCGCTTGCATGCATAACGCTCTCTTTCTTTCTCTCGACTGCCTGAACAAAGTTTTATTTGTTGATGTCAGTGAAAGTAAACAATTTTTGGCATGCTGCACAAAGATGCGCAAAAATTCATTCTTGTTTATTACAAAAATGAGATAAATTCAATCATAGTAACGTGACATTAGACAGGTAAAATCAATACGGTATGTGAAAGCCAAGAAAAAATATTAAGTTACCAAAGGACTTTATCTGTTTCATTGGTTTTCACATACCGTAGTGATTGATTTTGCTTGTCTAATGCAATGTGACCAGATTATTTTTATCCAAAAACCGGGACAAAACCGATAGGCCTTTACAGATAATGATAGTTGCTGACACAAACAGCGAATTTTAATATATGTTGTTGGGTAATATCGTCAAACCCATACTGTGACAATCATTGAATCTTCATCCTTACGCGTTATGTAAACTGACTATTGGTAGCCTGCTTTTCAAATACCTGTTATCTGTTTGATTTAACGTTTCATCTAGTTTTCGTTATCCTAACTAATTCATAGCAGAGGACTGAGAAAGTGGCGAAACATAGTGCACAACCTTCACTTCGATGATGTGACTCAATAATGAACTCCGTATGTGATTTTGGTGTTTGTTTTTCGTATCTACAGTATGTGGCAATTTAATGAATGCTTTTTCCATTTCCACTAGTTTTTAGTATATTTATTCAATCGGTGTTCAGTCATTGATTGTTTAACTCGTTATGTTCAGGACTCATTACCTCCTCATTATGAACAATGACGGATTCTTAATATATTTTCATCCATACAGGATGTATAAATAAATGTGTATATCTGCAATTGTTTTTCCATAACTTATTATGTAATAATCAATTTCATGATATTTGGTTAATGTTGATCTCTGAAATGTATAATAAAACTTTTTTGGTTTATGTTGTATATTGTTTTATTTGTATCTTTTGCTTTCTACGACTGAGAGAATTCGATTCTATTTCGTCGTGGCATGAAGATGTCAACTATATAAATATTTGAAACAATTCAGTAATTTTCTTGTCACCAAATGTGAATTGTTTATGTATTTAAAATGCTATGACTATATGAACTAAAATACTATTTGTTCATGGAATCGTGAATTTTCCTCTTTATATCAGAGGTGTTGTCGTGCCTTGTCATTGGTTAAACGCTTTTCAGTCAATGGCAATGACAGCTGCATCATATGGCAAGCTTACATTTCATTTGTATACTCCAGAATTTCATTTCGTTGGCCTGTTATTTGTGACATCCCTACGAAATTGCTTACGAAACTCGATTGTTTGGAGCGCATCGTCAAGCGTTGGGGATTCATCACCATTAAGCTTCCACTGAAAGTCAGACTTGATCGAGGCTGTGTCAAATAGATTCGAGAAGTTGCTAATCACGCACACTGTCATCCTCTCACATCTTTTTTTATTGTTCGTGCGCCAAATAGGCATGCAAGACACTCTCGCAAATTGTTGATGCCGTTTTGTAAACCTGCGTTCTACAAGTCATTTGTCAGATTTTCTTCCGAAACGTGATTTCTTCTGTACACATCTCACCAAGAAAGCTATTTTGTATTTCGATTTATCAACAAAGCATTATATATAAATAAGAAAATACACTTTATTTAATGTTTAATCACTTCTGTGTTCACATTTCTGCCTCCCTCAGTAGCATTGTTTCCATATAGTTTTCTTGTACACAATAAGAAACTAATGTTGTATCGAAACTCTTTATTTATAGTTGAAATGGCAATAAAATCAGAAATGCTGTTTATTTGCGTATTTTCGTATTTTCTGTTTGAATGTATGTCATGCAACATTTGCCTTTTTTTAAAAAGTTGAAAAACTGCTGGTATGGCATGTCAAAATTAAGCTTCACATTAGGCATTGCCTTGATCGTATCTGCAAGTGAATTTTAGCACTGAAAACGGCAAAAACGTAACTGGCTTCGTCCCGTATGTTTCTTGTGTGGAAGCCGGGAACCCCCCCACCCCACCCCCCCCCCAATCCCCCCCCAACTGCCCCCCCCCCCCCTAAGACCCCCCCCCCACCCCCCCCAACCCCCCCCCCCACCACCCCCACCTACCCCACAACCCTCCCCCAACAACCACCCACACCTACCCCACCAAACACCCACCCCCCCCCCCAAACCCCACCCCCACACACCCCCCCCCACCCACACCCCCCACCCCCCAACCCACAACAACACCCCCAAACCCCCCAACAACCCCACCCCCCCCCCAACACCACAACCCCCCCCCCCCCCCCCCAACCCACCCCCCCACAAACCCCCCCCCCCCCACACCCCCCCCACCCCACCCACCCCACCCCACACACCCCCCCCCCCCACCCCCCCCACCCACCCCCCCCCCCCCCCCCCCACCCCCCACCACACCCCCCCCACCCCCCACCACCCCCACCCCCCCCCACCCCCCCCCCCCCCCCCCCCCCCACCCCACACCCCCACCCCCCCCCCCCCCCCCCCACCCCCCCCCACCCACCCCCCACCCCCAACCCCCACCCCCCCCCCCCCCCCCCCCCCCCCCCCCCCCCCCCCCCACCCCCCCCACACCCCCCACCCCCCCCACCCCACCCCCCCCCCCCAACCACCCCCCCCACACCCCCCCCCCCCCCCCCACCCCCCCCCCCCCCCCCCACCCCCCCCCCCCCCCCCACCCACCCCCAACCCCCCCCCCCCCCCCCCCCCCCCCCCCCACCCCCCCCCCCCCCCCCACACCCCCCACACCCCCCCCCCCCCCCCCCCCCCACCCCCCCCCCCCCCCCACCCCCACCCCCCCCCCCCCCCCCCCCCCCCCCCCCCCCACCCCCCCCCCCCCCCCCCACCCCCCCCCCCCCCCAACCCCACCCCCCCCCCCCCCACCCCCCCCCCCACCCCCCCCCCCCCCCCCCCCCCCCACCCCCCCCCCCCCCACCCCCCCACCCCCCCCCCCCCCCCCCCACCCCCCCCACCCCACCCCCCCCCACCCCCCCCCCCCCCCCCCCCACCCCCCCCCCCCCCCCCCCCCCCCCCCCCCCCCCCACCCCCCCCCCCCCCCCCCCCCCCCCCCCCCCCCCCCCCCCCCCCCCCCCCCCCCCCCCACCCCCCCCCCCCCCCCCCCCCCCCCCCCCCCCCCCCCCCCCCCCCCCCCCCCCCCCCCCCCCCCCCCACCCACCCCCCCACCCCCCCCCCCCCCCCCCCCCCCCCCCCCCCCCCCCCCCCCCCCCCCCCCCCCCCCCCCCCCCCCCCCCCCCCCCCCCCCACCCCCCCCCCCCCCCCCCCCCCCCCCCCCCCCCCCCCCCCCCCCCCCCCCCCCCCCCCCCCCCCCCCCCCCCCCCCCCCCCCCCCCCCCCCCCCCCCCCCCCCCCCCCCCCCCCCCCCCCCCCCCCCCCCCCCCCCCCCCCCCCCCCCCCCCCCCCCCCCCCCCCCCCCCCCCCCCCCCCCCCCCCCCCCCCCCCCCCCCCCCCCCCCCCCCCCCCCCCCCCCCCCCCCCCCCCCCCCCCCCCCCCCCCCCCCCCCCCCCCCCCCCCCCCCCCCCCCCCCCCCCCCCCCCCCCCCCCCCCCCCCCCCCCCCCCCCCCCCCCCCCCCCCCCCCCCCCCCCCCCCCCCCCCCCCCCCCCCCCCCCCCCCCCCCCCCCCCCCCCCCCCCCCCCCCCCCCCCCCCCCCCCCCCCCCCCCCCCCCCCCCCCCCCCCCCCCCCCCCCCCCCCCCCCCCCCCCCCCCCCCCCCCCCCCCCCCCCCCCCCCCCCCCCCCCCCCCCCCCCCCCCCCCCCCCCCCCCCCCCCCCCCCCCCCCCCCCCCCCCCCCCCCCCCCCCCCCCCCCCCCCCCCCCCCCCCCCCCCCCCCCCCCCCCCCCCCCCCCCCCCCCCCCCCCCCCCCCCCCCCCCCCCCCCCCCCCCCCCCCCCCCCCCCCCCCCCCCCCCCCCCCCCCCCCCCCCCCCCCCCCCCCCCCCCCCCCCCCCCCCCCCCCCCCCCCCCCCCCCCCCCCCCCCCCCCCCCCCCCCCCCCCCCCCCCCCCCCCCCCCCCCCCCCCCCCCCCCCCCCCCCCCCCCCCCCCCCCCCCCCCCCCCCCCCCCCCCCCCCCCCCCCCCCCCCCCCCCCCCCCCCCCCCCCCCCCCCCCCCCCCCCCCCCCCCCCCCCCCCCCCCCCCCCCCCCCCCCCCCCCCCCCCCCCCCCCCCCCCCCCCCCCCCCCCCCCCCCCCCCCCCCCCCCCCCCCCCCCCCCCCCCCCCCCCCCCCCCCCCCCCCCCCCCCCCCCCCCCCCCCCCCCCCCCCCCCCCCC
>CAJQUW010006462.1:0-32500 GCA_907163375.1 Prostheceraeus crozeri | reverse complement strand
CCTCCCCCCTCCCCCCTCCATCCTACAACTCAATACCGAACACCCAACCCTCCCAACAACCGGCCCCACCAACACAACCATCCCACCACCTCACCTCCAACCCACACCCCCCACCAACTATACCCAAAACCCCACCACACCCCAACATCGCCAAAAACGGGAAAAGTTCCGGTTAAAACCAGACTTATGCTCACGGACGGGGTTCATGTGAAGTCATGAACAAGATGTCTTTGAGCCGGTTCACGACATTAGTCTTCTCCTCGAACCAGATGCCCGCACAGAGTCAACCGTCGTTGTAGGGTCTGGCTCGGTCGAATGAGCCCACACTTTCGATACAGATCGTCGGTCTTTACCTTGTCTGTGTAGCGTATGGAGAAAGCCGCGCGGAGTAAAGCGGAATGGGCGCAGTCCAGTTGCCTCTCGAGAGTCCTTGTTAGAGTCCAGGTTTCCGAATTGTAAAGGAGCACCGACTCGATCACTGATGAGAAGAGTTGAATTCTGAGAGCATTAGGCAACGCTTCACTCTGTAGGACTACCCTAACAGAGCGGAAGGCAGTTCAGGCCAGAGATCTTCCCCTCTCGATGTCAGATTGGATTGATGGAACAACATCGCCGAGATAGACAAATCTGTTTGATCGAGGGAGGCGTTTTACACTACCGTCGATGTCACGGCACTCGATGTGAACATTGAGATCAGATGGAATAGTCATAACGTCGGACTTCTTGATGTTGATTGACAGGCCCACTTTTGTTGCTGAAGTCTGGAGGTTGGCGACCAAACTCTTTGCTCCCTCGACCGTTGAGGACAATAGTACGAGGTCATTAGCATATGCAAGGACAAACAGACGCTTTTCGGGATGCCGCAGACTCCTCCGACGGCTTAGAAGCAGCCCGTGTTCGTATGAGGGAATGGCGTCATGGAGAACCCAGTCTAGCAGTAGCACAAACAAGAACGGTGCGAGTGTGTCTCCTTGAAGGACTCCAGAGGTGGTTAGAAAGGTGTCTGTAGGTCCGTCGCTGGTCATTACCGCAGCTCTTGTGTCCCTGTAAAGTGCCATGATAGAATGCACAAGTAGTGGTGGAACGCGGAAAGCTCGCAGTACACCGGCGAGAGCGCTTCGAGAAACGGAATCGAAGGCCTTGCGAAAATCCACGAAAACACAGACGAGATTACGTTAGTGAATGCGACAGTCCTCCAATATTCTCCGAAGACAGAGTATATGTGAGGTCGTATTTCGGTGCAGACGAAAACCATTTTGCTCGAATCGTAGGTAGGGTTCTAGGACAGGTCGAATCCTTGACAAGATGATCTTGTTAAAAAGTTTAGCAGCACATGACATCAGCGAGATACCTCTGTGCTCTTCCAGTCGAGTTGTACCTGGCCTCTTTGGCACTCCGATGATATTAGCAGATGTCCATTCTGGTGGGATGGTCTACCCTGAAGCAGGCTGTTCATTACCCCGACAAGATGCTCAGCCACACATTGAATGCTTACACAAGCATTCTTACACAAGCTGTTCATTACACCTCAGCTGGCACGCCATCTGGTCCTGCACATTTTCCTCCTGGGGTTTCGATGGCCTGTTGCATTATTTCATCAACAGTTATCGGAGTCAGATTAAAGTCTGATTCAGAGGGTAGAGCGGAACATTGAGGGAAAGATATGTTGATCGATTTCGGTGAGGCTGCATTCAAAGTTGCGGAGAAATAATCCTTAATTGCATCTTTGCGGGCAGTAGGATTGTCCCCAGAAACGGTGATTCCACTTTTCCGTCTTCTTCCCGTCAGTGTTCTCACGGCCGTCCAGACCGCATCGTTCTAAGCAATCTAAGCGATATTCAGAGCATTCACCCTTGAGTCATGGGGGCTTTGTTTCTACTGACGATAATACAAGCTAACTACTTACATCAAAGGTCTTCATGGAATTGATCTTTATGAATGAGTGAGGCAAGTGACAGTTGGCCGAGGTATTCTCGTAATTTAAAGGAAGCGGGAACATAGCTGTTGAAGGTAATTTAAGGATTCACAGTGTCATCGAAGAAAGACCTTTGGATATAGACGCTAATTTGTTTTCAAGTCTGCTGAGAACAGCAGGAAGTAGAGTATAATGGCCTTTGAAAAAATAACGACGTTTTCAGCACAGACAGAATCATGTCCGAATTCGAGACCTACTAATCGTGCGTGTATGTCATCCTGCAGATTTACAAACATCAACACCACATCATTTTCTCATTGCCGATGTTGTAAATGTAGTACCCGAACCAAATATGAAAGACATTGATATCAACAGGCTAACTCAATCACAGCTCGTGCAGTTACTGATGCAATGTGGCACCCGACCGATATATAGAGTTATGATATATATCCAATATACGTACATATATATGTATATATAATCACGTTCCGGACTAGTTTCGATGTGCATCTTACATCACTCCAGCGGTTACAAAAGAGTCACAAAATTGCGTGCAAATCATTTTTACACAAAATTGGCTAAAATCAGCTTTCTCTTAATTTACATTTGCAATGATAAAAATCGTCACCAAATCGATTGCGTCATTCGTCACACGTCAACCAATGTCATGGACGCAATACGTCACAATCTAAGTGATAGTGGAAACGACCCATTCCGTTCATTGATAAAAATTTCTGAGCTTGGAGGTTTTGTAAGCGGATTTAATAACAGGTTCAGAGAGACTTTGGTTAATTTTGTGGTCCAAGCCGTCTAATAACGGAGCCGTCAGTCCAGATGGTCAAGTCAGCAACGAGGAGGGAGGAAAGGTGGTCTCGGACCAAAGCGGTGCGAAGAGGGACTGGGTCGGAACGGGAGCAGGGGGAGGACAGGGCTAGGGACACGGAGAACAGAGGAGGGGACCACGGGGGGAAGGGAGGGCAGGAGACCAGGGCCTCACGCGGAGAAAAAACAGGTGGAGAAAGTGGATGAGAAGTACAGAAGAAGCGCCACGAAGAGGAATATAAATAAACGGTCTCTCACCTGTGTGTGTCCGCCGATGAGATTCCAAATAACGTCTTTGGGTAAATGACTTTCCGCACGCTTCGCAGAGGAACGGCTTGTCACCTGTGTGTATTCGTCGATGCCTCGCCAAACTACTCGAATCCGAAAACGACTTCCCGCATATCTCACAAATGAACGGCCTGTCTTCTGTGTGACTTCGACGATGACTCAACAAACTACTTGAAACCGTGAATGACTTCCCGCATATCTTACAAATGAACGGCCTGTCTCCTGTGTGACTTCGCCGATGCCTCGCCAAACCACTCGGATCGGCAAATGACTTCCCGCAAAACTCACAGATAAACGGTCTGTCACCTGTGTGCATCCGCCGATGAGATTCCAAATTACCTTTTTGGGTAAATGACTTTCCGCACGCTTCGCAGAGGAACGGCTTGTCGCCTGTGTGTATTCGCCGATGCCTCGCCAAATTACTCCAATCCGAAAACGACTTCTCGCATATCTCACAAATGAACGGCTTGTCACCTGTGTGTATTCGTCGATGCTTCGCCAAACTACTCGAATCCGAAAACGACTTCCCGCATATCTCACAAATGAACGGCCTGTCTCCTGTGTGACTTCGCCGATGCCTCGCCAAACTAGTTGAAACCGTGAATGACTTCCCGCATATCTTACAAATGAACGGTCTGTCTTCTGTGTGAATTCGCCGATGCCTCGCCAAACTACTCGGATTGCTAAATGACTTCCCGCAAAACTCACAGATAAACGGTCTGTCGCCTGTGTGCATCCGCCGATGAGATTCCAAATTACCTTTTTGGGTAAATGACTTTCCGCACGCTTCGCAGAGGAACGGCTTGTCGCCTGTGTGTATTCGTCGATGCCTTATCAAGCTGCTTGAACAGCTAAGGGACTTCTCGCAGAACTCACATTTGAATGTTCTAACTTCACTTTTGACCTCTGGTATATTGCTCATGCCCGTGTGGACCTGAAACGAAAAAAACATATAACATCTAAATGCAAATTAAGTATTGTCTTAATACACGAAACGAATGTCAGTCATAAGTCATTGATAACTGAAATTCTGATTGTCAGAATCTTTTTGATATTTATTTTACCTAACCAGAAGAAGTATATTTGGTTTCATCACTGATGATTGTTGAATACAATGCAATACTCTTGACTCATAAAGACGACCGATTAGCACTCATCGATGCATGTGGGGGTACATTTTGCAAACACTTGTCCAACGGAATTACACGTTGCAAGGGATTGGGTTAAATTTCGACACTTAAGATTCAATTATGAAAATGAAGCAAGCAAACGATCACAATGAAGTTAGAGAGTCTACTAGAGAAATAGTCAAATACCTGTTTAATTAAAAAAGTACCTGTTAAAATAACTGCTGTAGATCAGTGAAAATCCGACAACAATTTTTAATGCAATGTATCCCTTCAAGCATCAGTGTGGCCAACAATTTTGCGGACTTTCTAAGTTCGTGGTTATGTGAACTTTTGCAATATTGGACGACTTTGAATTTAAAGATGTTTCCTAGTTATAAATGGTGCATGTATTACATACATAATTTATCACAATAATTTGGACAGCGATTTCAACATATTTCCTTGAAGGAGAGTTCTCAAATTCTACATTAAAGGTCAATGTACAAGTCAATTGAGGTGTTGAATGTACTTCATGTTAATGGAGTGGCTATCAGATAGCCAAGAATTCGAAAGTGACCAATACAAAATAGTGGTGAAATATTGTAACAAGTAAAATGAACGAAAGAGCAATATCCTGGAACTACTGCGAATTAGAAAATCCTTTCTTCTTCTGGATGAATGCTTCAGGCATTACCTGTCAGCTTGTTTTTCTCCATTTCATGTTGCGCATCGCCCTCGTCTTTGAAATTCAACATCTACTGCTTTCAAATTGCTCGTCGTGGTCTCAGACATGGTCTACACCTTTCAATTGCATCATTCTACTTGACTGCTTTCTTCAACTTCTCCGCAGCATCAAGGAGCAACGTATTTGCAGACAAAATCATTTGAGTGCTAGCCTCTTCTTTCTCCAATCTCGCATCCTTCTCTTTCAATTTCTACCGTTTCTTCGATATTTATTTGAATACAAGGCCTTCCAAACATGGCATTTTGTCGCATTCCTTCCCTTTCTTTTCCCTCTATTTCTCACTTCTTTCTCTCACACTTCATAAGTCTCTGTTCCTCTTCCAAACACAATATGCATTTCCGGATTAGCTTGTCTCCCAAGAAGTATAAAAGCCCTTTGTGATGGAATTGCTTCGGGCTTGTTCCCATGAGAACGAATTCAAGACGGAATACCTTTCATTTTGATGGACATTTCTAGTGTCGAAAAAGACCTTCGCCTTCGCAATTTTGGTTATGAACCGCCTGGAGAGGTCGACGGTTTCCCAACGAACATTATCCAATCCACTAATGTTTCTACGATATATTGATGATTGCCTTGTGATTATGGTGACTTACAACAAGCTATTGCTCGTGTAAACCAACTTAATAACACCATCAAATTCGAAATGTGTACTCCAGATAATGATGGTTATCTTCCTGTACTTGATACAGTCATCAAAATTCATGACGATGGCGCTGTCGATTATTAATTCTATATTAAAGAATCAAACAGAGGAATTTTCATTCACTCATCATCAGTTCTACCAGCTTCAATCAAGAGAAATGCGATTATAGAGGAAAGTAGTAAGCAAGTGACAAACACTCGACCGGCGCCCCCCCCTCTGGAACGGCAGAGTGTCGTGGTCGGCCGCCGTGGTGCTTCGTGTCTGAGTCCCCCCCCTCTGGAACGACAGAGGTTGTGGTCTGTCGTGGTGTGCCGGCCAGGTGGGTTCACGTTCACAACATGTTCGCTGACTCCCCCCCTCTGGAACGATAGAGTGTCGTGGTGGACTTGGGCGACCGCCAGGATTAGTCTTGAGGCTATAGTGTGTGATGTTTTTGGTGCAATCTGCTGAATGTTGGGTTGTAAAATGGGTTGTTTCGAGTGGAAGGAGTGGTCGGATGAGAAAACGGAGGTCGGATTCGTGTTCAGCGTGAAATTCTGCATCGGTAGGGTGAGTTTCAAGGCAATCGGTGAGAAAAAATTTTCAACATTTTTCGAAAAACGACAGAGTTAGAATTTGGGACGTTTTGGTGTGTAGCGCCCAAACGAAGCATCGGATGAGAAAACGGAGGCCAGATTCGGAATCTACGTGAAATTTTGGGTTAGGAAGGATGTTTCCAGCGAAATCGGAGAGAAAAAATTTTCACTGACGTCCCCCCCCCTCTGCACAGCTTGCTTCGATTTTGGCTTCCAGTGGACGGATTTTGTCGTGCGATAGCTCGTTTGAAAGCTAAGAGTGAGACAAATTCAGTGAAAGAATTGGCTTGTTCCTATCTGTCTTCGTTCAAAAGTTAGAGCGGTTACAAGATTTTAGGTCGGAGCTCGCTTACCTGAAAAAATCCTAAGTGTCAGAGTGGCTTTGTATGGGTAAAAATTTGAAAATTTTCCAAAGTGTGGAATTTCGACCTGGGACCGTCACCAAAACATTTTTCATCAAATTTTGAAATTTCACTGACGTCCCCCCCCCTCTGGACAGCTTGCTTCGATTTTGGCTTCCAGTGGACGGATTTTGTCGTGCGATAGCTCGTTTGAAAGCTAAGAGTGAGACAAATTCAGTGAAAGAATTGGCTTGTTCCTATCTGTCTTCGTTTAGATGTGAGACGCCATTTAAGATTTTGGGACATTGGCGAAAAACGACAGAGTTAGATTTCGAATCAGCTTGATGTTATTGTCCAATGAGGATCATCATCCAATGAGAATCAAGCATTTCTTTATAAATAGCGAGCCTTCCACAGTGAGAATCATTCCATTGTTGAATCACACGAGTGACGGACGCACATTTTCTCTCTCTCTCTAGTTCCCTGTTCTATTATCCAACTAAAATGGTAAGTCGCTACTTCCCTCCCTCTCCTCCCTTGAACGTAAACTTAATACAATCTTTTTCATTTTCAGGCATCTACTCCATCTGCTGCACTAGTAGGACAAAATGGCGGTCAAACGTTACAAGGTTCGCTACGGTCAAATCATCTACAACTGAGGCCAGTGGAAGAAACATCCAAGGTACATAATCCTACACCGCTACAGCGTAAATTTAAACAAGCCTTGCGTTATGATGATCATAGCGTAGTACTCCAAACGGGAATGCTCCCTTCCACGGATGTCAAGATAATGCACAATCAGTATGGGGACTACATACTGATCCCCGTGAGTCCGCACATTCGCCACCAACTTGATATTATTGAGGAGTATGTGACATTAAATATGGACATTCCTACTCCTCTTGCTCAAGAGTGGAAGGCGAGAGATGACAAGGATACTCCCTATAGAAAGATTTGGGATGGTAATCACATTTGCCTACCGGTATCACATTGGTGTACTTACTATAAGAAGGAGGGAGATCATTCAATACCCATCAGATGTGATGAGCTCGGAGAAGGTACTTGGGATATCCTTTTCAAAGTGAATGGGCTATATTATGGTCGACACAAGGATAATAAAATAGCCTCTCTCTCCATGCATATGGAATCCATCCTATATATTCCGAAACCACCCAAC
Organism: Prostheceraeus crozeri; assembly: GCA_907163375.1. Lineage (NCBI taxonomy): Eukaryota > Metazoa > Platyhelminthes > Polycladida > Euryleptidae > Prostheceraeus > Prostheceraeus crozeri. The sequence goes on along the minus strand of CAJQUW010006462.1, from coordinate 24,885 downwards.
GTGGACGACATAATTGATCAAATCCTTAACAGCAGTGGTACGAAGCGCAAGTCGGAGAAGAATGCTACATCAAAACGCAAATCAAAGAAGGAGAATTACTAGTCCTTTCCTAACTCTACCCTATGACAATTCGCTTATGTGCTTTGAGTGTCGTAGACGTGGTCTTATTAGATACATTTTACTTCTTCGTTGCCATCATATCATTTGTGTATTTTGTCGTGAATAGCATCGATGTAATTCTTCATTTTGTAATATGTTATAGAACGCTTCCTTAGATGTGTAAATTTCCGTTTTAGGCTTCTATCATCATTTTTATGGATTGTGAGGGTGAACCTGTACAGGAGCTCAGTGCTATTGCTATGAACAATTGGACATATCAGATTGTTAGTGTCTATCATCAACATGCCAACTGCGATCCCAATGTTGATCAATGGGCGAGAAAACACATTCATGGACTTAATCTGAAATATTTGCAAGACTATGGCTTTTCTTGTGAGAGTGCTCTTCTTATTGACTTTAAACGATGGTTAGCTGCTTTCAATGTTATACGCATCTTTTGTAATAATCCTGGTAAGGAGAGGAAAGTATTTCCCAATCTAATCATTGATGATATTTTGCTCCCGCCTTGGGATAGTAGAGTGAATCAACATTATCATGAAGTCACGAAACGTTTTAAGGATTTGTGTGTTCCTATTTTGTCTGTTCGTTGTAGTAGCTACGTTCATAACCAATGCTTCTTTCCTCCTTACCTCAACACTGCCAAAGTCCTGTATGGTTATCATTGCTCGCTGTATGATAGTTATCAGCTGTATCTATTTTATCTCTTTCAAACCATTGATTTATAATGCATGCTTGTTACCATTATTCAATAAATGTTACTATGAGAAGAGTTGTTGTTTTCATGCAATGGATGGGTTAGTTAAAGGGCGATCATGTCTTTCTCAAACGACTGCGGAACATTACGTTTTCATAGGCAAAGTTTAAAAGGAGCTGTTCAAGATTATGTGATAAAATTTCATAAAGATGAGACCGACATCGAAGCAGTGGTCGATGATGCTAGCACTCTATTTCTAGAGTTAATGAATACATTCTCTGATAGCATTATCATGGCGCGATTAGTTGCGAAAATTAAGTTTAGTCATTTTGGAAAGGAAGAGGTGGAAAGTCGCTCTTTCCATTTTGCTTCTTATTCAATGGAAGTGGTAGATCACCCCCAAGAATTTTTTAAAAGACATATGATAAAAATTGCTGAACGTCTTAACGCATTTAACCATCATGGTAGCAGTCTAGTGATTGAAGCGATTTCAGATATTCACATTCAACTTTCCATAAAGAAAAATTGAAAATGCAGTGGTACTTGATTGTAGCACAACTGGTTTTCGAGCTATGTCTGCTCACTCTCGAAGTATATTCCTTCTGTACATGCGTCTATTATTTAGAAAAGGCTAGCAAATTCATATCTTCAAAAAGACTTGTTATAGACATCAGTAACGGTGAAACTATGTGTTGCGATGTATGTAAGCGAAAGGATGGAAATGAAAAGCGCATCTTCAAGAGATGTAAGCATGCTTTTTGTCAACGCTGTTTCATACGTAATTGCATTCAACTTTGCCAATGTAACCACTGTGATATTGCTCATTTCGAGTGTCACTTATGTCGCAATAGTTAGTACCTATGCAAATGTGGTAAAGATAGGTTTTAGCAAAGACTAACACGGAAAATAGCGAAACGTAAAATGACGAAACGTAAAAGTCAAAAGTTTTCTTCAGCCATTCAAGCTCTCCGACGAATGAAAGCAAATCAGCGATACAATGCTATACGACATGCTAACGATAAATTCATTTGTGAAATTATTTCTCATGTGAGGAAGTTGAGGACGAAGAAATTAGCGCCAAAACAACGAAAGTTACTTAAGCGATATGCTACGAAATTGCGTTTCATCTCCAATCCTAAAGTCGCCCTTCAAAGAAAGAGGAAAACTCTAACACAAAAGGGCGGTTTCCTTTCAGCAATACTTCCAATGATAGCTCCTGCCGTGGGCAACCTATTGGGTAATATCTTTGGCTCTAAGCGTTAATTATGCAAATGTTGAGTCTCAAAGTAATAAAATGGATTTCAGACTTCAATGTGATAAAGTTCTGACTGTATCAGGTCCATCTCATGCAGGTAAAACTGTTTTCACGCTGAATTTATTGGATAAAAGAAGGGAGTTGTTTAAGGAACCTGTCAATCGAGTAATTTGGTGTTATGGTATTTATCAACCGTCGCTGTTTCAGGAATTGCAAAGTCGCAACTTTATTCGACATGAAGGAATTATTCCAGTGGATAAACTTCAGTCTAATGATGTTGTTGTATTGGATGATTTATTAAAAGAAAGTAAGAATTCAAAAGATGTTACAGATATGTTCACTCGCGCAGCACACCATAAAAGGTGTTTTATCATCTATATCACACAAAATTTGTTTCCTGATGGAAAAGAAGCTCGTACACGAAACCTGAATACACACTATTATGCTATTTTCAAGAATCCGCGAGATAAAAGTCAATTTGAAATTTTAGCGCGACAAGTTGCACCCAGAGGATCAAAAGCCTTAATTGAAATTTTTCAAGCAGCTACTGAAAAACCATTGACTACATTACTTCGCGATGTTTCTCTAACGATTGGAGAGCAGCAGGTGGAAGGTGGTCAAAGCGATTATCCCTATAAATCATATTTCAATCATGTATCACAGTTTCATCCAGCAGCACAAAAAAGTCATATGGAAGCCATGGGATGGTACAGAGATGAAGCAGGAAAATTTGATGTTGAAACAAACAGTGGCTTTGTAAAGCGATCTGCTATGATTAAAGATAGTAGAGTATGTCAGCTATATGGTCCGCTGAATTTAGACTTCTTTAGACAGTCAAAGTTTTTACTCTGTAATACCAGCATGCGACTCAAGCTGACATTGAATAAGCCTGAATTTGCGCTGAATGCATTTGCTAAAGTTGACAATTTTAGAATTCATGTGGAAGATATTGCACTTTACATTCGTCGAGTAGTACCGAATCCAAGTGTCATTAGAGGGCATGCTAAAGGCCTTAACCGCCAAAATGCCATTTACCCCGTTCAGCATACAAAGCTTCTCACCTTTACAATTCCGAAAGATCAAAAGAGTTTCATGAAAGATGGCCTCTTTCCATCGGAAGCACCGAAGCTCCTCATGGTTGAAAATGATGCATTTAATGGTAATATAAAGAAGAATCCTTTCAATTTTAAACACAATCAGTTAAGTGAAATTGCTTTACGTGTAAATGGTGTGAGTCATCCTGGTCCACCATACAAACCAGATTTTGCTTCGGATCAATTTATGCGCAGTTATGTTGATTTTATGGATGTCTTTGGCTTTTACAATACGGATGACACCAACGGACTGACTATGAAAGAGTTTAAGAGTGGATATACTATTTATGCATTTGATTTGACTGCTGACAGCGATATTAGTGCACCCTATCGTCAAGCGAACGTGCCTCATAATATTCGTTTGGATTTGACGTTCAAAAGAACACTACCTGAGACGATCAATGTATTAATTTATGCAGTCTTCGATTCAAATATTGAAATTACAAAGTATCGTGACGTGATTCTTCAGTATAATCGTTAATGAGTTGGTTGACTGCTGACGATATTAAGACTAAAGTGCAGCGTAATGCAGACGAAGCGACGTTGAAAGCTTTCGATAATGTCTATTCACTCGATACCTTACCACCTGCAGTAAATCACTATCCCATCTTTATTGTGCTAAACACTCATTCACAGAATTTAGGCGGTGAGCATTGGAAAGCGATCTTTATTGGAGAAGACCGACGTGGTGAACTATTTGACTCTCTTGCTCAACCTCCAAATATACCAACACAGCAGTGGTTGAGAAAACATACGCGTCAATATCAGCGAAATGAACGCATACTACAACATCCACTTTCATCAACGTGTGGTGCTTTTGTACTGTACTTCATCTTAAGACGTTTACATGTATCTCGATTTGCATCTGTTATTCAAAACTTTTCATGTAATCCATCCTCTAATGAAAAAATGATTTGTAAGTTCTATCATGATTTGAAATAAAAACATCATGTTGGAAAAATTGTTTTTTATTTTACAATCCGCTGGGTACGTACATACTCAATGAGATAGTCTAGGATCATATTTGCTTGTACATGAGATTTTAGTCCAGTAATGATCACTTTACTATTATGAAAGATTGCCACATGCACAGGTAACCAACAACTAATGAGAGCTGCAGGAAAAAGTTCGGGTTCATAACACAAACTGTAACTGCTGGTACGAATCTTCAAAAATGATAGACTGTCACTCAATTGAGTAGAGATCACCATATTGTCCACAGTCAGATTCGACATCACACACCTCTCCCTCTTCCATATCCGACGTAGTAGTCTTTGTAGCTCTAAGCGCATTGACTGCGCCGATGAATGAGAAAGGGCGCCGAGAATCTGTACAGTCCCATTTGGGAAGAGTTGAAGATTCCGTGAATTGTTCATCTTCACCACTAACATTTGAGGACGACCCGGGTAATACTTGCTGTTTGGAAGCTGTTGGTGTAATGTTGTGAGATCGATAGAGTCTGAAGCGACGGAGAATGTTGACGATGGTGTAGCGATGGCGCTTCATGATGAAAGAATGAGTAAATTGAGCGATGTACCTTCCTTTTATACTTTTCCCAACTACCTTGATGAAATGTGAAGTTAGTATGAAGTTGGGAATGATAGAGTTGAATTCGCCGATTGTTGACGCGCAACCAGATGCGATTTCCAATACGTGAATGTCTTTTCATATAGAAGTATTTTAAATCCTTCATGATATGATGTAGAGATTGAAAATGACGATAAGATAAAGCAAACTCTCTTCTCACATTTCCAGTTGAATCTTTGAAATAGACGTTTCGATCATGATCCGTTTCAATACGTTGTAGGGAATCTAATTTCCAACTCATGGTGCGTGATAGTCATGTCTGATTAAGATTTGCATAGTAGGGCGATGAACTCACGACGAATAAATGTCATGATGGAGCGATGTATGTATCTTCTATACTTCTCCCAATTGTATTTGCGAAATGAGAAACAGTTTGCGGAATGAGAATGGTAGATTTGAATTTCATTTCTGTAATGTTGAAGCCAAACTTGATCACCCAGGGAGATGAATCTTAATGTTTCAAAATATTCCAAATCCCTCATGATATCATTGAGGTTGACAAATTGTCGCCATGTTAATGTAATTCCTCTTGATGTATGACCATGAGAATTTTTGAAATGTACGTTTCCATCACGATCAACTCTGATATATTGTAGAGAGTCCAAAATCCAAGTCTTCATGATGTTATGCAAAGTTGCAGATTAGCAATATAAAAATGTCGTTTTATCATATTTTGCTTAGCAATGCGGCTACAAAGAGATTTACTAGTAATCGAGCCGCACTCTTTTCTACTCCCATTGATCATGCACAACAGCTAAATGGGAATTGGGAAGTGGGTGTCACTCAACTTGTTTATAGCAACTGTGTCTATACTTTTGATCATGAGGTGATGACTATTAATATGAGACGTACAGCTGCTTACCAATGTGAAAAGGGCTGCCGAGTATACATTCCACAGTGGCCAAAGAAAGATCTCTTATTATGTAAAAAGTTTATATATGATTTCTTGAATAAAGCGTGTAAACATATTGCCCAATTTACTCCGCACAATGATGATTATACTTATATACATCATGTAGTTGAGAAAGATTGGATTGTTGGTTTAAGTCCAAGTTTAAGAAATGATTTAGGTTACCTCGCTAACGCCTTGACAAGCTATGATAATTTTAACGTTAATTACCACATAAGTGCTCATAAACAGTTAATATATCGAGAGGAAGCTTATTATGTAGATCTTCTTCCAAAAAATGAGAAGACGTTGGTGAAGAAGATTGTGATTAAGCCAAGAAAGACAAACATGACTCCTGAAACATTATTGAAGAAATTTAATTATCTCCTTCGAGTTGATGGTAAACAAGTGGCAACATTGACTTATATTAAATCATCTAATCATATTGCAATAAGTAAATTAAATGATGATGATCTAGTATTAGTTTGTTCAAAAGATTTTCATCAGTTCTTGCGACATCATTCTGCAGCTGTTCATGGAAAATTTAATATGCAACATTTACCATGTGAAAGGTCAAATCAATTTGATACAGAATGGACCGTATCTTTATACAGAAAGTGTGTAGAGCCTTTCGGTGGTATCTTACATGAAACAAGAGTGTTAATGCCTCGCATCATTACTTCAGTTAAATTGGTTGTAGATTATTTAAATGAAGTGATTAATGACCAACATATTTCATTTTCTGAAAAAGAAGGTACTTTGTCTCTCACTATAAGTGGAAAAGGTATTGAACTAATTATGGATAAAACTCTAATGGACATTTTGGGTTTTGACCAAAATATCTTTAAAAGTGGTACTGTAACCAAAGCTAGCGCAGACATGTCGCTATCGCGTCGTATTAACTATTTGCAGATATATTCCAATATTGGTGAAGATGTACGTGTGGGAGATGTTGAAGCTCCATTGCTAGCAATGATACCATACCAGCCAAAGAGCTGCAGTATTTTATCTGAGCATACTTTCAAGAAAGTGCATTATACAAAGCTGAAATCAAACTACATCCCACAAATTGATATTGGCATTTATGACGATGCTGGTGCGTTGATTCCTTTTCATAAAGATGCTGTGACAAGTATCACACTCCATTTCCGAATGAAGAGTTAATGCAAACGTATGCTAATATATTTTTCCAATGTGAATAATATGGAAAGTGAAAATAAGGACTCGTTTCTAATCTACTTGCCCAGTAATGCTTCTATGAATAAATTTCCCAAAAATAAACCATCAGACTATCGAGTAGAATTAAATCGGCCACTGCATTTAGAAGGTGAATGGGAGGTTGGCGTTTCTAGTATTTGCTATGATAGCAATATTCAGAATGTGAATGATTTGGAAGAAATGATATTGACTCCTCGCACCCATGATGGAATAACGATGAATAATGCATTTCAGTTCCCATACAATTTAACATCAGATGGAAAGTGGAACTATGAATGGATTCAGATAAAATCAGATTCTTATGTGCCATTTGGGAATGAGAAAATTATTAAGGCATTCAACAGTGGTAATACTTCCATCATGAAGAATAAAAATCAGAAAGCTTATGAGTTTACTATCTATCATTGGAGTGGGAGACAGTTCCTCCGCTTTCATTCTTTTACTAAAGGTCTTACGCTGAGGTTGGATAGTGAATTCTATCCGCATCTCGGTTTTGGTCATGGACTACATCTAACGTCAATTGCTACTGCAAATGTTAGAAAAGTTTATTCAAATCGAATCAACAAATTTCATTATAGATTTAAAATATTTGATGAAGATGTTGTAGAATGCGAAGAACGCATCATTTTGAAAAAGCGTGGTGTTCAACCTTTATCACTTATTGAGTTAGTAAAACGATGGAATGAGACTGTGGGTAAGAAGTATGGAGAGAAAATTATGGCGGACAAAAATAAGTTGGTCATTCAGAAATATAATGACAAACTTACAGTTTATTTCTCTCCAACCTTGCGTCATTTTGCAAGACATTATACACCTATTATTGGAAGCGGTGTGGTGTATGCTTCTCATGAATATCACACTAAAGCTGATTCAGTTAATGATGAATGGTGGGTGGACATCTATGGCGATCGCATCAAGAAAATTTACCAGTCTTATGAAGAATCTAAAGTCGCTATCAATATAATGCCGCGTCTATATCATACAGTTGAAAGCTTCATTCATGTAGTAAATCCTTATATACAACAGAAGTTGAAGCATGTGATGAAAAGTAAATATGATGTAAAGACACACCACATTTCGTTTTCAATTGAAAATCAACGCGTTGTTCTGAAACTGGGTGATGACATTCAATGTCAATTGAGTAAAAATTTGAAAAAACTCTTTGGTTTTTCAATGCTACAAACTGTGTTTGCTGCTGCGCATACGATTGGTATAGAAACACCAATGACACTTGATAAACATGAACAGCACCTTTACATTCAAAGTGATTTGATTCTACCTATTTCTGTTGGTGAGAAAAAAGAATACATTTTACGCGATTTCATTCATGATAAAGACGCTTCATATGGAATAGTCGAGAAGATGTTTGAATCTATTTTCTATCATCCCGTCATCAAACAAACTATACCCTCTATTGCTATCAAAATTACCAATGGTTTACAAGAGTGCATCCACGTGAAAGATACTAAATCCCTCATAACGTTAGTGTTTCGGAAAACAAAGTGAAGTCATTGTGATATGTTTATTGAAATATGTACATGAATGTGAAGCAATAGACTTTATACAACATCCACTGAAAATATATACATGAGCGCACTTCAATAAACATTGTTATATACAAAAAGTCTTTTTACTTCGTGAAGGGTGGAAATATACAGGGATAGGAAAAATGTCTTTCAGTGGAAAAGTCATCACATGGGGAATGTACAGATGTGGACACATATTCACAAGGAAAAAACAATCTCATGCGATACATAAAACAACAATGTTTATCTACAGAAATCAACATCAAAATACTAAGTTAAGGATGATTATGCTAAGACGTCTCCTGAATGTGGTAGTGTGAGTTTAATTCTTTTGGGTGGTGGTATGTTTGTGTCAGGATGTCCATGTGGAAGAGATATGTTGTGTTCTAACCAGCACCTCTTATCCTCCCATGCTGAAAGCGCCCGTTTCCTAAAAGTATGAGTTTTGATCTCATGCGACTTAGATTTTAAGATTGTCATATTGACAAACGTTATATTTTTATTTCTATAGGCTTTCCTGAAATTTTTATGTTTCATGTTAGACACCAATGATCTTGATATGCCTTTAGCGCGCTTAATGCTATCATCACTATCCTTTAATTTCATAGAATACATTTTAGGGCGGAGGAGAATCATTTCAGCTATCTCCTTCCCTGCTGTCTCATCCTTAAAGCAGCCAAGTTTTGCCTTATTTTTGATGGAGTATAGTGGATGATCAGCAGGATAATTTGATGTATCAAAATATCTTTCTAAAGATTTTCCTACTTCATTGAAATTTAAATCTTTTTGAGTGGTAATACCTAAGAAGAAACTATCTGTATCACCACCCAACAAACGAACCTCTTTTACGAGAGGACATGCTTTTAGTATTTTATAAAAGAGTTGGTACATTTCAAGCTTAGAGTAATCTAGTACAGCTTGACCAATATAGATGGGTTTGCACAACTCAACTTCAGATTTTATCATTTTAACACCTATAAGGTCCTCATCGATAATGTCTCTATCGATGAATAGAGGTGATGAGGTCAATTTGTGATACTTTTGATCATCATTAACTAGTTTGTAGTTTACGCGCTTTCTAACATCCTCCATCGTCTTACCAAATAGACTGTTGTTCTTATATTTATAAAAATCTTTTTCAAAGTTATTTTGGGCTAGTGCACGTTTCTGGCTGTTGCTATCAATATATGGCTTGAGGAAGGCTTTCTGTCTAAATTTAATAATGCGGTGAACTCTTTTTAAAATCATACCCATTTCTAAATAAAATTTTAAGATGCTAAAGTGGACTAGATAGTTTTCTTTATCATACTGGGTGAGTAAAAGTTTGCGACAAGGCTTATAGTCGGGTTGTCCACATGATTCTAAATCTTTATGAAATTGTTTCATAAAGTCGGAAAACATATCTTTACTCACTTCACCTGATTCGGGTGCGAGTGGAAAATCTACGGTTTTATGTTTAATATTATTTGGATAGATTAGATCTATCTCAAAATAATATCCCCAATCACCTTCATCTGGAATTGCTAGTATGTTAGAAGGGTTGGAGAAATGTTGAATATCACTATCATCTAACCAGCTAAACTCAGAGTGAGGTAGCGGTTTGGATAATGAACTACCATACAAATTATTTTGGTCATAATACTTAAGATGGATATGATCATTACCTACTGTTTCAGATTTTAACCTATGTTTATTTACAAATGTGAGACCACCGCGAATTCCTCGCTCAAATAAATTATACATCTCTGGATCTTGTAAGAGATGAATGGTCTCACCAGTCATTTTAAAAGCAGACTTAAATGACATGGCTGGCAGACTGACAAAGTGGACGGGATCTAACTTATCTTCTTCTAATGCCACTCGTCGAAACTCCTGAAATACATCAGCCAGCAAAAATACATCTAACTTAAGGTAGGCAATCATATATTCACCAAATGTATGGCAGTCAAATTTTATCCATGCATCTTGTGCATGATCATAATCTTCGGTCTTACATTCTGCACCGGTCAAATCATTTCTAAATTTATCTATGGGCGGAAGAGAAATCTCGCCGAGTTTACTAATTGCATCAAAATATGCATATGGAAAGACTCCTTTCCGTGTGATGACTTCATCGGTTAGATTTGGATATTGTTTCTTAAGATTTTGTGTTAGTGGAAGAGACTTTAGATTTTGCACGAGAGAGGCCAGTGATGCAGTCATAAATTGGTAGGAATCTAAAAATTTTATATCAAAATAGACCGTCTTATTTTCTTTAGTTTTATCGACAGGCACTTTTGCTGTCATGGCCATAAACTTCTCTCTCGTTTGCGCTATTACATCAAGCTTCCACTCTTTCATTTGACCTAAACCTCCTTTTATTATCATATGGCTGTCGTAGCCCTTGAAATTGTGGAAAATGACGGGTAATGTACGCCGCTTCATCCTCAGCGAAAAATTACATTTTGAACAGAGTGCGTTTCTAAATTTACCAGTGATGTGATCATGGTCGCGCACTTTCTTAATCTTATCATCGTCAAATGTTTTCCTACATTTGGGGCAAACGTTGCAACTATCAAATTTTGCTTGATCATCTGCTGTCATATGCAATGATCTGCGATAGAGTTCACCATCATGTTTTTGTTGAAATTTTACAGCCTGTTCGAGGAATTGTAGGAATTGGTAAATACAATCCTCACCTTGCCAGACGCGCATTTTATTTTGCCTACTCCTAAAGTGATCATGCCATACTTCATAGCAGGAAATGGCTGCTGGTCGATGGATGTTATCATCGATATAACATTCGATGTCAGCATAGATGACACGAAGAGGACTTAGTTCATCACCATTCTCTCTATATGAAAACTCCTTATCTTTGGGCATGCGCTCCATTTGCAGTTTACCTCGCTTACACCATTCGTAATGAGTTTCAAATTTAGTTTTTCTCCTAAAGTGGCGAATACATCTGTCGCAGTAATATAACTCTCTACTAGAGTTTTCTAAGTGGTGGTATAAGCGAGAGATTTTGGGAATACCACAGTAGTGCCATTCCTCACTATCATCCTGTTTTACTAATAACAGGTTTATTGTACGTTCATAACAACTCGAACGCGAGTTGTAGCGCACACCCTTCAATCCCTTTTCCCAAACATGGAGAACTATTTTGATGTTGTTCAATTTTTCAAATTTTTCTATATCTTTAATTTTCGTATCTTCACTATTACAGTCATCGAAGTTTAATTCATTCTCCCACTGTTGATACTTACTCTTGCGGTATCGACTATTCTGCACATCATTATAGTGGAGAATGGAGAGGACGGCATACTTAAAACATTGCGATTCGCAATCTACAGAAATGACTGCTGCTTTATTTCTTAAATTTTTCGGAAGTTTAAAGGAGCCTCGACCACTATGATTTCCTAATAAACTGATTTTAATCATGGCGGTCTCAATACCATCAAAAACGAGTCCACTATCACGCTCGTTAAATTTATCTATATTTAATTTTAACCCTTGGATATGAAAATTTATCCAAGACTCACAGTCTACAACTTCGGTTGCAGGAGAGGAGGGTATGTGAAACTCCAACCTCTCTATTATTTGTCCAGTATGGTGGTCGATTTTTACATATTTTATTTTAAGATAGATGAGCGCCTTCATTCTAAAATTGTCTAAATTGTTGAAGAGCGCTTCTATCAATGATGAATTTTGATGAAACCATTCCTCAAAGTTAGCAATGGTTTCTGAGGAGTCCATCTGGTAGTTCCTCACTAAATTATTTATGGACACCTCAGTGAGTCGGATAGAGGAGGTACCGTTGGTGTAGGTATCGTTCGTGTGTGTATGTTGAAGTCTGTGCGAAGATAGTTCAAAACGTGTCTCGAAAGACTGAATGCATAAATCGCAAGAAAAGGAGACATCGTTAACAGAATCATCCCTACCTTCGGAGATTGATGCCGGCTTAGGTCTACAAACACCTCGCTTGATGTGTCGGATGAGATCACGCTTCCTCGTGAAGATGTGTCCACAGTCAGCACATTGCCGATCGTCGCATTCCCGCGACAATGTTGACATGGACTCGCACGAGATGGAACTGGTATCACCTGAAAGAGAAATCATTCTTTCATCTCTGTTCAAGTCTCAGTGTATTGTTACAACCTACCTTGACTCAACAACTCTAAACTTTCCTCGAGAAGGGAGGGTGTTGGTGATGAAGTTGATGCCTGAAATTGAGGAAGATGCTATTAGCCACACGTTTGAGGGAGATGAGAGAGGAAATTTTCAACTTACCATTTGAACGAAATTATGTTTAAGCTTGATACTTCAACAAGATAGAGACTTCACTCAAATTTGGAATTCACTAAAGAGCAGTTCACTTGTACGCCTCAAATACAGAATTCGTCAGAGAACAGTTCACTTATGCGTCTCAAAGACAGAGTGAAATGATACGGATGTCACTTTGCTTATATACTTTCATTCTCTTCATTCATTGGATGTTCATTCTGATTGGCTGCTTGTGTATACTTAAGAATTAGAAAACATTTCAAAGTCATTATTCACAGTCAACATGACAAGCCCTCCAACAACACCAAACACAAAATTCTCTTCTCCATGCTCAACACCAAAGGCGCTCGTTACACCAAATGCACCAAGAAAGGCGAAGGTGGAGAAGGTGTACCGACTGGACAATATACGAAAGTTATCATTACCAGCGGACGAGGAAGAGGAGAGTGTATGTGAGAAGGAGTGTCCCGACTTAACAGGCGTGAGGTGGAAGTATCTCCAGTACGATACTGACGATGTGATGGAGATCACCAGCACGAAATTCCTCCACCAATTATGGGAGTGGTACACCCCTAACTCCCAGCCACGAACTATGGCAGAGTGGGAGTATATTGATAAAGTGAGGCTCGCAGTGGAAGAACGATTAAAGCAACTGAACTGTTTTTGTTATCTATGTGAAGCCAGACTCTGGGACGATATTGACGATGAAGACCTTTTGAAATACATGCCATAATAAATTTTTACTTCATATTATCTTTGCTTTCATACTGACGTACTTGAATGGGGCTTCAGTGGATGATTTAACCATGTATACATTTTCATTTGGAAATAGTAGCACGCTTAGTCTAACTTGTAAATCTTAAAACATTTCATATGGACGATGATGATAGATGAAATAGTGTCAAATAAAATTAAGATAGCTTACACTTCTGATACAGGGATAGCAATCGACTGCGATCCATGTGTAAAGAGCTTGTTAGACTACGGATGGGGTTAAGTGGATGATTTAACCATGTATACATTTTCATTTGGAAATAGTAGCACGCTTAGTCTAACTTGTAAATCTTAAAACATTTCATATGGACGATGATGATAGATGAAATAGTGTCAAATAAAATTAAGATAGCTTACACTTCTGATACAGGGATAGCAATCGACTGCGATCCATGTGTAAAGAGCTTGTTAGACTACGGATGGGGTTAAGTGGATGATTTAACCATGTATACATTTTCATTTGGAAATAGTAGCACGCTTAGTCTAACTTGTAAATCTTAAAACATTTCATATGGACGATGATGATAGATGAAATAGTGTCAAATAAAATTAAGATAGCTTACACTTCTGATACAGGGATAGCAATCGACTGCGATCCATGTGTAAAGAGCTTGTTAGACTACGGATGGGGTTAAGTGGATGATTTAACCATGTATACATTTTCATTTGGAAATAGTAGCACGCTTAGTCTAACTTGTAAATCTTAAAACATTTCATATGGACGATGATGATAGATGAAATAGTGTCAAATAAAATTAAGATAGCTTACACTTCTGATACAGGGATAGCAATCGACTGCGATCCATGTGTAAAGAGCTTGTTAGACTACGGAAGAGAGAAGTGTGTTATGTTGCATGTGGCGCGTGAGTGTCCTCCCATTTCATTCCATTCATTATTTTTCTTCCCCTCTGCATTCCATATCCGAGGATATGTGGCGGGCTTGGGACCGCTTTAGCTGCATTAGAAGGTTGGCCCTTAAAAGAGCCCATGGGTCGTTCTCCGTCCACCGACACTCCTCTCACTTCTGCAAAAACTCTGAAAGAAAAAGAATAGGAGATTAGATGAGCTACAAAAATGATCATGTTGAGGAAGCTTACTGGGAACTTTCTTCCGAACTTTTCGGACGACGAAGTCTTCAAGCTGACCGGTAATATCCATACTCATGTGGAGACATCGGATTCCGTCGCCCTCATAACACTGCTGGGTCACGTTGGGGTCATCCGTGATGGTTGGCGCGTCGCATACATTGTTCTCAAAGAGGGGAAGATGGACGTCATACACTCTCCTTTTTCGACACTTCAAACGCTCATGCAGTCGCTCCACTTCACCCGTCAACCTCTTATTAATAACCTTCACCTCCTCCGTCTCCTTCACCACGCTTCGCATCCGCTCTATCTCTTCATCCTTCCTCGACACACTCGCCTGCAAACTCTCCACCAAACCTGCCTTCCTCATCAACTCGCTCCTTTCCGCCATCCATTCCTTCTCCTTCTTTCTCAAGCTCTCCAACTCTTCCCTCGTTGCCTTATACCCCTCAACCTTCACCTTCAGCTCTTCATTCTCCTCAAAACTTTTCTATTATTACTTTCCAAAGCCATCACACGATCCTTCATTCTCACAAATACCTCCGTATCATACGCCTCTTGCTGCCGTGGCGATGACGCTGCCATCGGCTTAGCCACTTCCTCCCCCTCCCACTCTTCCTTCAAATCCGCTATGTCCCCAAACAAATCTTCCATCACCGCATCCAAATCAACATCATCCTTCTTCTTCATTTTCGCTCTCAACTCAACTTCCTCACTCGAACTCCCATCACTCGAACTCCCCTCACTCGCATTCCTCACCACTTTCTCCCCAATCACGTCCTGAATCGTTGCCACCGCCTTTCTCACCTCTTCCCTTTCCAACAACTCTCCCTCAAACCATGCCTTGAACCCCTTCTCTCCGATGTTCCCACTCTCACACTGCAAATGCGCCTTCATAAATTCCTTCTCATCCCCCATCACACATTTCCGACAAGACACACACAACCTCAACATCACTTTCCTCTCATGGCCCATCGTCCCCTCTTTTTCTTTTAAATGTTTCTTCAGTTCGCTACCTCTAGCAATCTTTCCACAACTACACTTGCCCACCAACATCTTGGCATTACTCGGTTTTGTCATGATAATTCTGTAAAGATAGAGTAAAATTTGATAGCAAGTGTTTATAGGATACTACTTGCTGATATGCATTGAAAGACTAAGTCACCAAACATTTGATAGCAAGTCAGCAACCGTTTGGGTGTTAAGCTCTTGAATCCGTTACAGGCATTACTCAGAGGGGATCTTATCCCAGCTCCAAGGCCTCGACCCACAAATCCAACCTCGATCGGACAGAGCGTGCGTCATATCACTGTGTTGGTATCCGGGCCCCAGTTTTGACATGAAAACCGGTGGAGTTATTTACAAGAGGAAACGACCCAAGTCACAGAGACTCATAAACGACTGCTTTTTATTCAAAAACTTTAATTATTATCATTAAATATGAATTTAAATTTTTCAGTATTTTAGTACTACTCATAAAACGTTTATAAGTAGTCTGTCACCTTCAGCATAGCAAACGCTGTCGAATGTTTTTTGAATCAAGTCTAAAGGACTTGTAGAAGCAAAGTTATAGCCGTTTGAAGATTTCGGCCTACTATCATCAAATGGTCAGTCATGCTATACTGACTAACCTATAAGTCTGACACCTTAGCTGATATCAGCAATGGAAAGTCAGAAGTCCGATATCGGACCTCAAGAGAAACGACTTACCTGTAGTCAGTTTCTCAACTTAGTGAAATTCCTCTCCCGATCCCGTTCTTATATACCCTGTGAATATGCAATCGATAAGAGGGGGGGGGACGTCAGTGAAATTTCAGAATTTGATGAAAAATGTTTTGGTGACGGTCCCAGGTCGAAATTCCACACTTTGGAAAATTTTCAAATTTTTACCCATACAAAGCCACTCTGACACTTAGGATTTTTTCAGGTGAACGAGCTCCGACCTAAAATCTTGTAACCGCTCTAACTTTTGAATGAAGACAGATAGGAACAAGCCGATTCTTTCACTGAATTTGTCTCACTCTTAGCTTTCAAACGAGCTATCGCACGACAAAATCCGTCCACTGGAAGCCAAAATCGAAGCAAGCTGTCCAGAGGGGGGGGGACGTCAGTGAAATTTCAAAATTTGATGAAAAATGTTTTGGTGACGGTCCCAGGTCGAAATTCCACACTTTGGAAAATTTTCAAATTTTTACCCATACAAAGTCACTCTGACACTTAGGATTTTTTCAGGTAAGCGAGCTCCGACCTAAAATCTTGTAACCGCTCTAACTTTTGAATGAAGACAGATAGGAACAAGCCGATTCTTTCACTGAATTTGTCTCACTCTTAGCTTTCAAACGAGCTATCGCACGACAAAATCCGTCCACTGGAAGCCAAAATCGAAGCAAGCTGTCCAGAGGGGGGGGGACGTCAGTGAAATTTCAAAATTTGATGAAAAATGTTTTGGTGACGGTCCCAGGTCGAAATTCCACACTTTGGAAAATTTTCAAATTTTTACCCATACAAAGCCACTCTGACACTTAGGATTTTTTCAGGTAAGCGAGCTCCGACCTAAAATCTTGTAACCGCTCTAACTTTTGAACGAAGACAGATAGGAACAAGCCGATTCTTTCACTGAATTTGTCTCACTCTTAGCTTTCAAACGAGCTATCGCACGACAAAATCCGTCCACTGGAAGTCAAAATCGAAGCAAGCTGTCCAGAGGGGGGGGGGACGTCAGCCGAAAATTTTTTCTCTCCGATTGACTTGAAACTCACCATACCGATGCAGAATTTCACGCTGAATCCGAATCTGGCCTCCGTTTTCTCATCCGATGCTTCGTTTGGGCGCTACACACCAAAACGTCCCAAATTCTAACTCTGTCGTTTTTCGCCAATGTCCCAAAATCTTAAATGGCGTCTCACATCTAAACGAAGACAGATAGGAACAAGCCAATTCTTTCACTGAATTTGTCTCACTCTTAGCTTTCAAACGAGCTATCGCACGACAAAATCCGTCCACTGGAAGCCAAAATCGAAGCAAGCTGTGCAGAGGGGGGGGGGACGTCAGTGAAAATTTTTTCTCTCCGATTTCGCTGGAAACATCCTTCCTAACCCAAAATTTCACGTAGATTCCGAATCTGGCCTCCGTTTTCTCATCCGATGCTTCGTTTGGGCGCTACACACCAAAACGTCCCAAATTCTAACTCTGTCGTTTTTCGAAAAATGTTGAAAATTTTTTCTCACCGATTGCCTTGAAACTCACCCTACCGATGCAGAATTTCACGCTGAACACGAATCCGACCTCCGTTTTCTCATCCGACCACTCCTTCCACTCGAAACAACCCATTTTACAACCCAACATTCAGCAGATTGCACCAAAAACATCACACACTATAGCCTCAAGACTAATCCTGGCGGTCGCCCAAGTCCACCACGACACTCTATCGTTCCAGAGGGGGGGGGGAGTCAGCGAACATGTTGTGAACGTGAACCCACCTGGCCGGCACACCACGACAGACCACAACCTCTGTCGTTCCAGAGGGGGGGGGACTCAGACACGAAGCACCACGGCGGCCGACCACGACACTCTGCCGTTCCAGAGGGGGGGGGCGCCGGTCGAGTGTTTGTCACTTGCTTACTACTGAGGAATTCCGATGTGTGGATAGATTATGCAATTCAGATGACGCTGAACCTTTCGCAGCATCTCAAATGGTTAATAAATTCGCGGATAATGGATATAATCGAACATCTATCCATGAGAGCGAAGTCTAAACGCCGCAAGTGCCAAAAAATGACTTCACTGATTCCTATTTGTTGAAAGTGCCTTTCATCACTGACAAATTCAACTATAGACTACAATACATAATTCCGATCTTAACATGCGCATCGTAAATAAATCAAGAAATAATTTATCCCAACATCTGAACAAAAATAAGCGCTTCTCAACATATTCCAAACGCTTATGTATAATCAACGATCCCCAATCATGTACAGCCTTCAATGTGGCTAACAAAGGAGTCTGTGCAGTGTGTGTGATGTCTTTTACATGGGCAGCACCACCTGTTTCTTACATGATCGAGTCTCGGAATACTCGTACCTACAGGCAAGTAAAGCTACATGTGTATTCCTACATTCTTCTTATTCTCATAATTAACATCCCAAGGAAATATTTTCATTTACTACCAATGTGAAATACGTTGCCGAATTGACGAAGCCATGACTATAAGGCAACTTAAACCACCTCTGAATGGCAAAGAGGAATTTATTGACTATAGGCTGTTCCATATTTAATCTTCTTCACTGATTTGTACATGTAATTATTTTTCCTTTGTTGTTCCATTGGTCATGCTGTTAGAGCATTCACATAATTGTTATGTTCTATTTTAATCATTTATGCATGCATTTTGATAATAGTTTCTATACTTCGACATTTGTAGCCGTGCAGTCACTCTTTCATAGACTTTCTGTCTTGATTGTCGTGCATATTACCAGTGTGACGTAGATCGATAATGTGAGCGTCATTATTGTCAATTCACCTGACATTGAATGCTTGACCAGCATACCGTGAAATTACCGTGAATACATATTGTGAAATATCGCATGATGACGAACTAGTGCTTCGACACGTCAAGAAAAACCGCATATATTTGGTAGATTGGTCTTTTACTTGGGAAAATTCATGCATAATAAATACATTTTGAAATGCAATTATATGACCATGTAACATTGAGTTGCAAGAATACCGCGAGAAGCACACCATCTGACTGTCTACGTCTGCAGTCTCGCATTCAATGCTTAAAGATCATTGGTACACGATATCCATGGATATCCACGACAAGCCTGTACATCAGGGAGTCTCATACCTGAGATTATACCTAAGGAATTGGCTGAATGGAGAACAGATATTGGGTGAATTTGCAGATGTCTCGATGTGCTACCGATGACAATGGCATTATCTCTCAACTTCAACGATTTGGACATGTCCCCTGTTTGGGACGCATCAGAAAAGGCGAATGCTGCAGTAATGCATGATCCCACAAAGTCAGCAGGTATTGGATAGAGTGCTAACCTGCTGTGTGCAAGAGTGGCTCCAGTAAAAGCAGCTCACTTGCCAATATTAGCGCTGTGCAGAGCTCATCCTATCGAACTTTTGATAAGAGCAGTTCAGAGATCATTACTGTGTAATTCAAGTATTTTAAAGAATCTGAAATACATACAAACGTGACATGATCAACCATTGTGTTAGTCTGGCAATCTAAGCGATATTCAGGGCATTCACCCTTGAGTCATGGGGCTTTGTTTCTATTGACGATAATCCAGTTGATTGTGTTTCCGGAGAAATAACACCTAGCTAACTACTTACATCAAAGGTCTTCATGGAATTGATCTTTATGAATGAGTGAGGCAAGTGACAGTTGGCCGAGGTATTCTCGTAATTTAAAGGAAGCGGGAACATAGCTGTTGAAGGTAATTTAAGGATTCGTAGTGTCGTCGAATAATGACCTTTGGATATAGACGCTAATTTGTTTTCAAGTCTGCTGAGAACAGCAGGAAGTAGCGAATAATGGCCTTTGAGAAAATAACGACGTTTTCAGCACAGACAGAATCATGTACGAATTCGAGACTTATTAATCGTGCGTGTATGTCATCCTGCAGATTTACAAACATTAACACCACATCATTTTCTCATTGCCGATGCTGTAAATGTAGTACCCGAACCAAATATGACAGACATTGATATGAAACAGGCTAACTCGATCACAGCTCGTGCAGTCACTGATGCAACAATATTGGTGACATTGGGAGAACAAACATTTGGGTACCTTCCAACAACGACAGAAATGGCTAGACGCGGTTGATGACATCTGTATTGGGTCGATAGTATTGGTTGCTGATGACAACTTGCAACTCCTTCAGTGGCTTATGGCAAGGATAGGCAAGCTTGCCAATGTGTCCTTTCGCATGTAATAGTTCCAACACTTTTGAGAACTTTCTAAGAAGACACTTCAAATGCATTGAAGATTCCTACATCAAATGTCACGAATCGGATCATCCTCTTCACAATAAATCTCACATTATAGAAACCGTCGCATTCTTCTTGAGCCAAGTTGCACAAATCGCCCACAGAACTGTTTTCTTGCTTTGTCGACATTGATTGAAAATATTGTACGTGATCTGATGAAACTTCTATTACCTTGCGATTTTGATTTTCATCCTGAAATACAAATACTCTCTCTCTCTCTCATAGTTTATGTTCGCAAAAGTGCAGGTGCGGTTGTACGTGTGGCAAGTATCAAGACAGTGAAAAGAACAGTGAGCAGTTCAGTTTCAAAGCTGAGCCTCTAATTCCTCTTGTAGACTTCGGTTGAAAGTTGTGCTGCTCTTTCCTGGTGAGCGGAATGTATGGTCCTGATTGCATTTAAGTTCTATTCGGATTGTATTTCATTTGCCCAGTGCACCTTCATATGTGTGCCGAGTGGTTCATTGCTCAATATAAATTCCCTATCTCTATGTCGCCTGATTTGACTGGCGGCGATTAGGAGTGGTCATTAGTCATGCCTTGTGCCATGGACGTCTTGTAGATATTTTTTGTGTCTCATGCATGACATGACTCTTAATAGAATTGTAGTTTTCATGTCTGGCAACTTGATTGATTATACCTGGGTGCAGAAAGAACATAGTTGTGCTATATGCAGACTGGAGAAAGTTCAAGATAAGGCAATAGTCTCCAAAATTTAAAGATATCATGCTCAATATAGACGTTGATGTCAATCCAAGTTGCTGTTTGATGACGGCTGATTCCAGAACGAAATAACTGTTGATTGAGATAAAACTATGTGTGTAAATTATGAAAAAAATACATTTCGCAAGCACATTTTGCCAACTGATACCCACGCTACAAGAGAAACAAATACATGCACAGAAGTGAAAATGAATAGATTCTAATAATTGTTTTCATTATAACACCCAATCATGATCAACGTAATCTCCGAGAAAACCACAAATACAGTTATAAAATCACACATATACATGAAAGTTCTCCACATTATCTCGTAAGTATGTCCCACAAAGTACTTCCCGAATCACTGTTTACATATGATGATTTGATGCTTCGACAAACTACCAGAATCCGAAAACGACTTCCCGCAAGTCTCACAAATGAACGGCCTGTCTCCTGTGTGAATTCGCCGATGCCTCACCAAATTACTTGCATCGAAGACACCTTTCAGTTTGTGGAATCTTTCAAAAAACTTTCTTTACTGGATGAGGATTTTCAACTTTATAGTTCCGACGTAAAGAATCCTTCACTAACATACCGGTGAAAAAGGCTATTGACCACATCATCTCAATGATCAACTTTACTGACGATTTTCCTTTATCCGAGATTGGTTTAAAGAATTTATTAAACCTCGCCTGCACGAACATTTTGTTCAGTTTTGATAATGAACTTTATCATCAGGTGAATGGTGTGGCCATGGTCTCAAACCTTGGCCCTACAATGGCTGCTTTTGCGCTAGACATGATAGAAAGTAAATTTTATAAGTACGAAGGCAAATTGCCTTTCTTTTATCGTCGTTATGTGGATGATTGCTTCGTCATAATCAGAGACAGAAGCGAAGCCAACGCTTTTCTGAATTTTTTGAATAATGTGGATAATAACATCAAATTCACTATTGAGGAGAGTAAGAACAACAGTATTACATATCTGGATAATGAGGTCACTCTTCAGTCAAATGAATCTCAAATCGATTTCCACATGAAATCTACTAACACAGGAGTATATACTCCATATTTCGCTTATGCTCCCGAAAAGTACAAAATGGCAGCAATTAGATCCTTGCTGTCAAGGGCGATGACAAAGGATCTCAGGGGACAGTGAAGTGCTGTCGCTGATCGAACGGTCTGTTAGGGCCAGAGGCAGGCAGCCATACAAGAAGTGTGCAGGTGTGAGGGGCTCGTCACCCTCATCTTCATTGATGATGCACAGAGGGCGACGAATAATTCGCTCTGCGCATTCTGCTGCGACTGCCTGTAGTTCAATTAGGGAAAGAGAAGCACGAGAGAGTGTAGCGATCAGTGCTCTCTTCACTGTTCCTACCATCCTCTCCCAGAATCCGCCACAACAAGGCGAACGGACTGGGATAAAAAACCATTCGACTTCACCTTTGAGTAGCGTCCGCAAGCAGGTAAATGATGTGACTGCTAGGTTGACGAGGAGGGCAAACACAGGTGACGTGAAGTCGATGAAGGGCAATGGGTCCTCATTCGTGCATAGGCGACTGAGTAGGGTTCCGTCGTCTCCTACGAACAGCTTGTACTTCGGATCATTCATGGCTGGGTCAATTCCGCGTTGAGAATCCTTGATAAGCACAGATGCAGCATGACGGATCTCAGTAGCGCATAAGTCTGATGTGAGTCTTTCGGAAGTTGATGACTTTGCGTTCTTGACGAACCTGAGACTGTATGCGATCACTCGACAGGCCTTTCTCCATGATGACCATCTACTCACAGGAAGACTAGGACTGTCACGAGAATGTGGCACAGTGCGAAGTGTGACGGCTCTCGGAGGACGTTGTGGCGGGCCATTCCACCATAACGTCGAATATGCAAGTTTATTAGCTGACATTCCACGTGTCGGTAGGTCTGCTGGATTGATCGATGTGTCGATATGGTCCCAGGAGTCCATAGAAGTCCCTGTTAGAATCTCCTGCACTCTTGTTTCGAACGAGATCCTTTCAGTTGTTGAGAAGTCATCCGAGCGAGATCATCGAATCAGAGAAGAATCGATAGGGCAACAGACTAAGTTCAGGTACAGTGCTGCGCACGTAGCTGAAGATTCTGCAGCCTAACACGGCGGCCATGACTTCGAGTCTCGGCAATGTCAATAGTTTTCTTTTCAACGGAGCGAGACTTGCACGAAAGAAGATCAGTCTAGTTCCAGAAGTCGGACTATTGAGGTAAACAAAGGCGGCGTAGGCCTTTTCGGAGGTGTCGAAAAAGTGATTGATGGATAGCTTGTCAAGATTCAAATCCCAACGTAGTCTAAGGATCTTGACCTCGTCATTCTCGGGACACTAGGTTGGTTTTAGTGCAGCTTCAAACGTTGCAAACTTTCTCAGTTTCATACCGGCCTTCTCAAACAGAGTCTCAGCACTATTTCGGAGATCTGACAGTTCTGTGGTCGAGTGAGCTCCAATCAGCAGGTCGTCGACGTATAATCCAGTGCTCAAGGACTGTGGTTCTGAAGTCTCGGAGCTCAGGTGGTGCTTGATCACGTGATTCAGGATCGCAGGAGCACAATTGAGACCGAAAGGGAGGCTGGTGAATCTACATGTATACGGTTTGCCAGACGGCAGGAGAATCTTGATGAATGAGCGATCACGATCGTCAATACCGATAGTAAGGAAGGCTCTCTGGATGTCGGCAGTCATTGCACAATTATACAAACGGAATCGAAGTAGGACAGCGACCAGATCGAGGGAGACGTTAAGGCCTGGATGAAGCAGGCAGTTCAGACTGGAACCGTTCTGGGGCTTAGCCGAGGCATCAACAACGACACGGAGTTTGGAACCTTGGACAACTCCATGGTGAGGAATGTGGTTACCTCCACTTCGATCAGTAGGCTCAATAACGCCAAGGTTGATCCACTCACGAAATACTTCGCGATATTCATCTTGCAAGTTGCTCGGCAAGCGGAAGAATCGTTCCAGACGTACACTTGCTTGGTCAGCATTCAGAGACGGTAGTTCGTCGTTGATCCACGGGAGTGAGACTTCGTATCTTCCATCAGACCAATTCGTAGGTTTCAGCGAAACAGAGTTATCAAGAACTCTAACACCGACGTGTTCAAGGTCCTACAGTTGACTCGGATCACAAGGATGTGGCGAAGACCTCAGAACAACAGTGCGTGCGATATTGACAAAGGTGGAGAAGTCACTAGAGTTCAAGCGTCCCGAGAGAAGCCAGCCGAAGACAGTGTTCCACGCACTCAGGCCACGCGTAATGATTGGAGGCACGGACAGAAACAAAGCATGCAAACAGTCAGCTCCTAACACATGACGATGGGCTGCGGCCCACCTGTATATTCGTCAGCAAGAACGATCTTACGAATGTCAGCAGGGAGTTCGTTAGCGTCAATCGTGTATCCTGGTAAGGTACTGCAGATCTTCTCCGTGATCCAGAGCTTGCATAGGATAGATGTAGCGCCCCGTCGATTGCGTAACTGTAGTAGAATTCGTCGACGTTTCACAAGAGAGCTTGTCTGACAACCGAAGCCTTCAATGACGAATGATTCCTGTTCGACAACACTGGTCAACAAAGATTTTTACACAAATAAACCAAAATGTGTATTGAATATAGTACACCATGATATTTACGGAAATGACAACCGTTTTGC
>CAJQUW010006461.1:0-198351 GCA_907163375.1 Prostheceraeus crozeri | reverse complement strand
ATTTTGAATGTTTCCTGACGGACATAGTGGAAAATTGAATTTTCGTGTAGAAAATTTTGGGCAACAATTATTTTAATTTGAATTTGGAACAGCAACCTTGCAATTTGGTCAAAGCAACGGCATGACATCCTGAAGATCGGGCAGATATTCAATCAACTTGTCTCAGCACCGCAAGTGCACGGATATTGTATGGAGAGTGCAGTGTTTATTTCGTAATAATGATGATTGAATAGTCGAGCAGAATCAATTTGCACCAATTTTCTAAAAATATACGACATACTACGCAAAGGATGGAATGTAATTGTTAATAGTGGGAATAATGTCTGACCTCTGATCCAACGAAAAAAAGTGTATTGGGGTAAATGAAACGACGCCAAAAAAGTAACTATTGATATGGAAAAATATGGGCGAATAATGACCCGTCTAACTCACTAAATATTTCAGAGGCTTTTTGTTTTTAAAAAAGTAAGAGTAATGAGAAATGGTTTATTAGTTCGTCCCTCAATGCATCCCTCGTGCTACCCATCTCAAGGTGGTTGTCTACAATAATTCGTAAAATAAGGGATCAATGATCGTAACATAATTCATTCCTCATAAAGATGAACCAGGGAACAGATTCCATACATCAACACTTGAAACGGTCTCATATGAAATAAATAGATAAAGCCTCAAACCGCTCGTCTCTTTTGCTATTTGTTTAGAAAATAAGAGGGTTAGGGAATAGTGGTCATTTATGTTTCAGTTTATAGAGTACGTAAGCAATTTTCTCTTTTCCGCTCCCATACCGCCGTTTCCCCAAAATGGATTATAATTGTTTACAACAATTTGTGTTATTGTTTTTTTTCTCCATTCCATTAACGCAGGGGATGAAAATTTCTATTTTTTCGTCATTGCAGTTTCCATTTTCCAGTATGTTAGATAGACTCCAATTGAATGAGTAAGTGTTTGAAAAAAAACATTTAATTTCGTCGTTTACCACCCAAACAAATATGAGAGCAAGTGCGTCAAGTTAAAAAATTCAGCCAAGTGAGAGAGTGGAGGGATTCTATTTTATATTTAGATAGGAATAACCAGCCGTATTCAAACAATTTGCCAAACTAATGGATGACTTAGAGCTACAACTACACTCTAGTTTTCCGTGGTGTCGTGCCCGAATTCAATCCTATCCATACTGCGGCAGTACAGGTTAAATCATTTGCTTGCTGACCTTCATAAGTCAAGTCAAAAAGCTCTTTCAGGCTTGAATCTAACCTTGGTCGAAGATATATCCAAGACCATGAACGAGTGGTGAACTCAAAATTGTGGATTAATCTTCGGATTAACTCTCTGGGTGGTATATCAGGTTAGTTAGCACTCAAGATTAGACTCAAGGACCCCATTGAGTAAGTCACAGAGTGTAAATTTTCTATAATAAATCCTGCTTGAAAATTTGGTGGGCCTTGTTGTTGTCCATGCCCTACTCCAACTTCTTCTCATAATCAAATATTTTTTTTTTGGGGAGGGAAACCGATCAGTTTTTGATTTAAAACCTCTCTTCCTCGTGACATAATATTTGACAGAAATCATTTTTCTATTGTATTTGGGAAAACCCTGGCAAGCTAACACACGAAAATATGCATTTCAAGTTTCAATTATGAAAAGAGTGATTAGCACTCAAGTATGAGTCATACTGCAAAAATACGCTGAGAGTGACATCCCTCCCCATTTTTTAAATGAATCTAAAACAGTTTCTTTTCTCCACCGATCTGTTTTTTTTCAATTTTCCTTAACCGCGGAGATGTCAAAATTAAATACTTAGACATCTCTTTTGCACCAACTGGTACTTTTACCCCCATGGTTAAAATCAAATTGTGGCTGGTAGAACGAGGCACGCGAATTTCGTACAGTACGGAAATTTTGGTTTGCCTCCCCGTCTATTCAAAGCACACTCTTGATTTATCATGGGGTTTGCGGTAAAGTTTAAAGGTTTGTAAAAGTAAAGTATGTTTAAGTAGTGTAAAGTTATTGTGTAAATGTTTAAAGTACACGTTGTGGTTTTATTTAAATATGGTGTTATATTTAAATTTATTTAGTAAAGTAAAGTACAGGTGTTGTAAATCATGAGTAAATTAAGAAGCAACTCAACAAGAAAGTTCTGATGTGTGAAATCAGGCGCCCTGTCATGTCGATAGCAAGCGGATATTCGTAAATTTGCAATGTCGCATGTTTCTATTATACTAATTAAGAAGGTCAGTATTGACCATATTGCTTTTAAAACTATTCTAAGCAGTCTCATCCTCCTCTCTGGGTAAACCATAGACAGAAAAGAAAGGATTATTGACTCACGTTCGTGTCGTTGTGAACACTTTTTAAGAAAACTCATCAATTGCTGGGATCTAAATTTATAGATTTTCAAAACATTGACGCAAAGTTCAAAATCATATCTAAAGCACTTATCTAAAAACAGACTTTAAAAAGTTTGTTTTAAATATCTTTCTTTTTCCCTCCTTATTGGATGCTCCGCTGTTCCTTTATTGTCCGAATAACAACCATCCGTCGAAAATCCCTTTATTCAGCTCACCCTTATTATCCATTCATCATACCTTTTGCGATGATTGACTTTCGTCCATTTGATCTTATTTGTATTACATACTACTTTATCCATCTTCAACTTCAATTTCAGCAACAATGCGAAAAATATTCTTGGCACAATTTACATTGTCCCGCCTACGGTGGAGATATGATATTTGCTTTGATAATACTTTCTCAACTTCTGAATACACCATCAGGAACTTTCAGCCCCATATCATTTGTAAGTAATTGCAAAATGAAATTTTCGCTTCTTTGGCAATAAATAAAGTGAAACAATTAATTAAAGAAACTTTTTAAGCTGCCCAGTTTGCCCAAGAAAAGAAACTGCTTTCTTAATTGTGATAAATTTGCAATTTGTACTATCATCTTAGAGAAATCTGGATATTGAATAGATATTCCCCATTTCCGAATACAAACTCATACGGGGATTCATTTATATCAATTTTGTCTAATGTATCAAGATGCGAGATCAAGTTTCGGAATTCATTGCAAGCAAACAAATATTGTTTTCAACATTTAGTTATTTATTTAACATCGCGCTAACTGCTTAGCATGAAACTTTTTTGTGAATAATTGGCAAAAATCGTTGAATTATTTTCTCCATACATAGACACTGATTCCTGCTGATACATTTTAGTGTGCACAAGGCACCCCATAACTACTATTTCAGACAATGGTCTATACTCATTGACTTATTATAATGAAGCCATATGATCGATATCGTTTTCCACTTCAGCTTTGTGAATTTTCCTTTGTTTAGTCATATTGATCTCCAAGTGGTCCAAAATCAAAATATATTTTGACAGGATTTCAGAAAAAATGCGTAAAAGAACTACTGCAAAACGCATTTTTCGGATACAAATAGTGGTTTCAGAAGCTGCAGCAGATTTTTCGACAGGGAGCAAAACTTCCTCCCTGAAACCTAGCAAATTGGTTTATATCGAAGTTCAATTAACCAATCGCCACCAGAAGGTGGCGATAGAATAGGAATAGTTAGTAGCAAAACTACAATATTTTTCTGCACATTATGTAACTAGGATAGTAGCATGACCAAAAGTATTCTGCCGTGCATTTCTATAATTCCATATTTCAGGGCATACAGTCAGGAAGATAAAAACGCAAGGAATTCGCTGAATACCCATCAACGTTTCTTAAGAATATTGTGATGCACATCGCTTGCACTCTAATTGCTGCTAACTAGTTTATGAAACAGAGGTTGTGTCATCTGCTGTCTTAATTAACCCTGATCATTGCCTGAATAAGCAATTTGACCATTTAGTCAGCAGAAGTTTCAATTTTCTGATCGCGATTCTCTTTCGCTCGTTCAACGTCCAATCACACTCGAAATATTGTTTGACAGCGAGTGACGGTTGATTGCTCTCTCGAGGGGGATGCAGCAGTGCAATAATACAGGGGTTTTCAAACCTTATTTCGCGCACCCCACAAGAAATTATTAACTACTGCCTCGCGCCCCATTGTAAACTTGTCGACGCCACACGACGTAAATTCCGATGTTCAGTTATCGATCATTGATCATAATTTACCGCAATCTCATAATTATTCCTGCATCTATGACAAAATATCATCTCCGACAGTGTATCTAGCAAAAGTGTACATGATGAAGTGAAAAGAAAGCAGCATCCGGAATCGAACTTTAGGACCTTTATTAAAACGTTTGTACAGAAAAGTTGCGCCTCAATGAGAAAAATGCGCCTGTTTGGACAACTTTCCAAAATCAGGCTTATTCGAAGAAAGTTGCAACCGAAGATCTGAAGAAACACTGAGGCGGTTGCGGAATTTGTTTTTCCGATATACCAGACGAGAGAATCCTATTTCCCACAAATATGTAGATGCAAAGCGAACAAGGATTCGAAGAGCACACGCAGTGACAGAAGAGAATTCTTCTGGGTGCGCAGCACAGGCATGACTGGCATCAATGAGGAAGTGCATCTGGTGTGCTACTGCGTATTTCTTAACACCGGGTCATAAAAATAAGTGATAAGTGAAGCAGTCTCGGCAGAATCCATTGCGTTCCGCAGAGAAGTTTGTCGCGCCCCCTTTGGGGGTGCGCCTCACACTTTGGGCAACCCTGCAATAATAGAATGCACAACGCTGGGTATAGCGTCTTGCTGTCAGAGCCGAAAGTTAGCGAATAACTGTGGTGACGTGACGCTGAATTTGGCTGTGTTTTGATGGAGAGTATTATTATTAATGCATCTCACTTACTTCACAACTGTAAAATGCATTTTATTTCATGTGCATTGACAGCATTCATGCACTTCCTCAAAAATGAAACGGATTAATTGCAGTTTTCGAATCAGTGGACTACAAAGTGGGACTGGAATTTTTAAAATTTCACCTTGGATAAAAGAGTTAGTGAGCACCCAATTTGCAAACCCACTCATACTCCTGCTCCACTTGAATTGCTTTCAATGCCGCTCAACAACCCAATTCAATCAGATTTACTTCCAGCATTGTCTAAGACTTTTTCATGCGAAAACTGATTGAAAATATCGATTTTCAGAGACATCTGCCATTAATTTCCAACAGACAGTCAAAAAAGTGGAAGGTGGATTTTGAATTGATATTTACAGCAACTTGATAAACGAGTTGGTCAAAACTAGCGCTATGATTGGTGAGAGTATAGACTATTGTGCACTACAGTAATTTAAGGACAAATTAGTCATGAGACCATCAAAATCAGATAGTGAATCTCTCCCTGATTTTCAAAGCTCAAGATTGGTTGAACAGGCTAATAGATAACACAAAATAGATAACTAAAAAAATAGAAAAAAATTGAGTTGCTTTCATGCAAGATTTGACAGCTCTGTCTACCACAAAAGACAATTATCAGCATACGATCGGCGATTGTCGCTATGACTGAAGAAATATTCATTTAGGATATTCACTTTGAATTTTAAAACTTCAGATTTTTATTTTCAGGGTGGATATACGCGTCGAGTCCGACAACTGCAATTTCAATCTTGGTCTGAAACCGAGCCTCCTCAACTTGGCACCGTGATTGAAATAAGAAGAAAAATGAAGGAATGGATGACAGGTAGAAATGGACCAATCGTGGTTCACTGTAGGTAAGCTTCATCCTAAAACCAGTGGTCATCTTGTATCAAATCTCTACAGATGCAGCCACCACGAGACATGTGTCGGCCAATTTGACCACATCAGTCGATGGCAAGTTCGAACCAGCGATGTTGGAGGTAGATGACGTGCAAGCATGCTGGTCTGGTCGTCAGACCGAGTTTCTGCAGGGAATGAGGCCGAAAATGATACTTTCACAGAATGATGTGTACGGCCTACCCTATGCCTACTACGAATCCTTGCGTCTGCCGAATTCCTCTTGGTTCCCCTTCTTGCAAGATAGAATCAAAGAAAAACACATGGGGACGCATATTGGAGTTTATGTTAAAATGAAGCTTTCTATGTATTTGCTGATTAAGTTAAGAATTCTAAGTCTAGAGCCATAATTTTTTGCGCATGGAATGTCTTCAGGTCATTTCTAATTATGTTTTTGATCTGCGTGCGCGAATGTGTGGTTAAATGTGGATTAAATTGCTCAGAGTGCCTGTATTTGCCATATCTGAATATGCTTAACTTCATAGAAAAGGGTGCATGAACATGAAAAGAAATGGAGACATTCAATGTCAAAAATCATGATTCTGTGCTTAGTATTTTTTGATTCATTTTTGCCAGAGACGTCAATCTGCGTTCCAATGGATTAACATGTGTTTTTCTTTGATCCTGTCTGCCAAGAAGAGGATATGTTGATATATCAGGAGTGGCAGAAATACAGTGGAAAGGAAATGGCAAAGTTACAAGTTCAGACGGTTGGCAGATGTTTTACTCTGGAAGAAATGTAAGGTATGCATTGGTATCAAAGATGTTGAAGGAAGACTGTTGTACAACAAAGATGTCATCAGAGCACGCTGGAAAGAATGCCGCTCAAGATTTTTCGGAAGAACAATTCACGCGGAAGAAGAGTTGGAGAAGGGTGAGGAGGAACCTGAAGTACTGGAAAGCAAGATGAAAGCCGCTATCGGTAAATTGAAAGCTAGAAAGGCTGTGGGAATGGATAAAGTGTCAGCAGAGGCACTGAGGGATGGAGGAGACACAGTTGTGAAGGCAATGAAGAAAATCATCGACGACATTTGGAGAAGAGGAAAATGGCCTGAACAGTGGGTTTTATGAGAATTGGTGCCACTGCCGAAAGTTCCCGGAACACAAGACTGCAATGCATACCGCACAATATGCCTAATAAGCCACGCATCGAAGGTGATGTTAGAAGTTTCAAAGCAACGCTTACAATACTATTTAGCACCAGAGATATCCGAGGAGCGGTTTGAGTTTACTTCAGGCAAAGGTACAACAGACGCTATCCTCTTGGCCACGAACATAATACAAAAAGTGTGCAAGAAACAAGATGTTCATCAAGTTTGGTTTTTCTGCGTTGATTATTCCAAAGCTTTCGAATCTGTGTTCCACGATGCCCTTTCATTAATTGAGCTTGGTGCTCCTCAGCATCTGGTTTGGCTAATAAAACAGCCTTATGATCGAACCATTGGAGTTGTAAGATTGAAAGTACAGTTCACAGAGACATTTAAGTTTGAGAAGAGTTCATCAAGGATGTTTAATATCACCGATGCCTTGTATGCACAATATGTACAATACCGTGTTCCCAGGTTCTCAATGTTTGACTTGAAGAAACTTATCTTATGTGGTTAGTTAATCGCTTGTAACAGATGATTTCTAATTTTATGATGAATAAACGTTTATTATTATTATTGTGCAAGCATACCGCATCCGATATTGAGGCGCTTCATGTAGGCACTGCTCAAAAGATTGTCCGGTGGTCTTGTGGCTAGAGGGTGTGCCTGTACGTCCTCTAGCTACAACGTCGCTGGCTCGAACCTGCACGACTGATGAGGCCCAAGAGGCCGAAATATGTTTCGTCTTCGTGGTTGCATCTCTTCAGATTTGATAAATTTATCAATTGCCAGGTTACTTGCTTTAACATGTAGTGGTCATCTAGTAATGAAAACTACTTGGAAGTGTCAGCAAGAGTTTCACTTTTGGTTTTGAAAAATGACTAATAAATAATTCACAACAGTTTTTGGAGAATTATGAAATTTGTTTAGTCGCACGTCTGGATTCAATGACGTTAGATTAATTGATAAATGGATAATTAGATATTTGCTTCATCTGACCATGGCTTTCTCAGTAGATCTGTACAGGGAACGTATTCTGCCCGACCTTTGTAACTGATCTCTATTTC
Source organism: Prostheceraeus crozeri (assembly GCA_907163375.1). Lineage (NCBI taxonomy): Eukaryota > Metazoa > Platyhelminthes > Polycladida > Euryleptidae > Prostheceraeus > Prostheceraeus crozeri. The sequence goes on along the minus strand of CAJQUW010006461.1, from coordinate 190,493 downwards.
AAGATAGACTAACAACTCATGAAAATATCTATGAAATACTTAAGTCTATTATCTGCCTACACACAGGGTGCGGCATAAAAGCGTGACTAAATTTTTAAGTGGCATAACTTTCTAATTATATCCAACAGAAATTAGCAAATAAGGTTTCATTTTGTAGCCAAAACACATCTTTTTTACCATAATTAACATTGCAATCATTGCATTTGAAGATGAGAGCATAATGTACCTACAATGCAGAAGAGCTCAAAAGCCAAGAAACTATAGATGAAAGAAACAACGACTGAGTGGGAAAATCTAGCTCAATTCCTATTCTTCACTTAAACAATAATCATCATGGCTAAGTCTTCCTGTTGCAGATGATCACACAACATTAATTTGGTGATGACTAGATTGATAGACTTCAGCAATCACGCCTTGTATAACGGAACACCAGAAATTTCGTATTATCCTGTTTTATTTCTTCCAAAGTCTCCACCATGTCTCTTCCAAGTTAAACCTCAAACATTTTCATTTATTGCTTCCAATTCTTCACTTAAATGATAATCATCATGGCGATGTCTTTCACCGTTGCTGAAAATGACCAAACAGCTTTGTACGCAGGTAAATAAAGCGATCGATATGTTGAATCAAATATCTTTAGGGAAGATGTTTTTCATATAAAAATCAATGCCCAGAGCATCATATGGCTTTGATTAGAAAACAATGCAACTTGCATATCTATGAAACTATCTATGAAAATCGAATTTCAGATTTAGAATGAGGAGTAAATATAGTCGGGCTTATAGTTGGAAATCTTTGTTCAATTTTGTCACTGAATTATGTCACAACTCAGAAGAGAGAAAAAGAGCTAATGAAACGATGCGCAGAATGCCTACATCACTGGACCCCTTATAAAATTGCTAAATAAATAAAAAGAGATAAATAAAAGAGAAAAATTTATCAAGAGATAAAGAGATCCCTTGATTAAGAGCTCAATGATCGATCATGAGCACATTGAATGCAGTTAATGGTCAATATATATATTCGTATAAACAATTACAGATACAAAATATGGACAGAAAGTGAGAAGAATGAAAGGGATTACAAACTCAGAGAGGGTTCTTCAATCCACGATCGGAAGCATTGGAGAACATGGGAGGGGTCTGCGGGTCTCCGCAGAAGCAGCGATTGGTTGGTGAAAGGCCAATGCGAAATAGGAAGTATTTGCATCTCCCAAATCCACTTCTTAGTCGGTTTAGGAGTACCAAGCTCTTTCTGTTCAGGTCATGACCGGGTGGCTTTGGAGTTGGAATCGGCAGAAATCGTCGCAGTTGGCAGCTAGAGTTATTCCACCTACTTCGCCACGTACGTTCGATATGACACCTTTGATGGTCGTTGCCTGTGGAGAGGAGGTCATTCATTTTGTCCGACAATATTCTTCTGGATTTGAGTCGTCTTGTTGGCCTCACATTACCGGAAATGCATCCATGCAGGAGCGATTCCGCTCAGGATTTCAAGGTTGTCGATAGGAGTAGGCATTATGGATCCGGAGATCAGGCGCATTGCACGGTTTAGGGCGACATCGATGTTATACACATGAGTGCTGCGCATCCAAATAGGGGTACAGTATTCTGCGACTGGTCAAAATTGATTAATGGTCAAAAGAAAGTGCGATGACAATTTTCTCAATGAAAATGTTTGAGGTTTAACTTGAAAGGGACATGGATACTTTGGAAGAAATAAAAAAGGGAAATACGAAATTTCTGACGTTCCGTTACAAGGCGTGAATGCTGAACGTTGATCCAGTCATCACCCAATTGATGTTGTGTGATCATCTGTAACAGAAAGACTTCACCATGATGATTATTGTTTAAGTGAACAATTGGAATTGGGCAATTAGGCATTGTGACATACGGGTATAACCATCAGTGTTTACTGCTGACTCATAACAAAGACATTCAGCAAAGAATGAAAGCGCATTGAACAATAGACGAATTAGGCAACATCAAAAATGTCTCGAGCATTCAATGATGTTATTCTTTGTCGATGATGACAATTGCCTTCCAATGGGACAAGCTGGTCCTTTTTGTCTGGTTCGACAAACTGATCAGCAAATCTTCGGCAAACGTTCGTTTCCTCTCTCAGACATCTATGATAGTTCTAACCAACAACATGTATCAGCAATCTTTCCAGATAAATTAAACCTCCTGGGCGTCTTTGCTCAACTAATCCAACATTGAAAAATCACAACTTTGCTTACGATTGACTGCAAGTCCTTCAAATTTGAAAATAATTACAAGAATCAATATCAACCTCTCACAAACCATTCGTATGTAAAAGATGCAAAGGATTTCCATGAAGCGTTGAATTAAGTTGCAACTTTTGTTTTACAGCAACGGCAGTGGAAGGACTGGTACATTTATAGCCATTGACATGGTTCTCAATCAGTACGAAGCTCAAGATTACATAGATATTTTTCACTCTGTTTTAAGATTGCGTCGCAGTCGTCCATACTTAATCGCAACACCTGTAAGTCAGTGATCATAACTACAAATCGCTATCAAATGCTTGATTTTGAGTGTTTTCTTTACTTTTGCAGGATCAGTATCAATTCATATATCGCGTCACCGCAAATTTCATTGTGTCCGGTTACACCGTCGTCAGAGCATCAGAGGTTTTTAATTACGTTCACAGACTGGCAGAAAGACGAGAAAAGAATACAGGGTTTGAGGAAGAATTAAAGGTAGAAAATTGTAAATGAGAAAATTAATTGAATGCAGTGACGACTAATGTCCATGTATTCTTTCAAAGGATCACCCATCATATGTTGCTTTCTCAACAGACCAAAGCTTCTACCCTGTCCTCTAGCAGCCATTTGTACATATTTGTGCAAAAAGTTTAGGATGCTTGTTGAAAGAATCATAATTTTTGCGATAAGAGGTTTTTCTCAAAAATGCTTTGTTTTCAGTCATCGAACTATGGATGCATATTTCACATTTAGGATTTTTCATGTCTGATCCACGTTATCCATTCAAAATTATGACTTCGCGTGTGATTTTCAAACCTTTTGAAAGAAGATGAACCTGCACAAACAAACGTTTTCTGGCAAGCGCGTACTTTGAATTTCAGAAAATGATTTTGAGTTTAGTGTAATGTAGTGCTTTAAAGTGCAATTGATTTTAACTTCTTATGTTGAGCCGATTCTGTCTGAAAAATGCTTCTGAATTTCAGAGTATTGACACGTATGATGATTCATGCACATTACCAATAACTTGTTACATCAGATTTTGGTGATAACACTACTTATTTTCTGAAAAAGAAGCTTATGTGCCCATTGCTTTAGATATAGTTTTCACTCTGTCGTTGTCGTTATGTAAATGTACGATTAACTTGCGTGGAAGTGTAGTAAAAAGTTGATTGCAATATCTTAAATTTTTTTTCATTGAAAAAAGGTTATTCCTATCTTGATCTGCAAGGTCTAAATACATAGATTTGCGGTTTTTAAAACTTTAAAGGAAAAAAATTAAGTGTGGTACTGGATATGATGATAGGTTCACCTGATCACATTTTCATCTGAATATTCATTTATGAAAACCGATATTCAAGAACAGCTTCACTAAAAATGTAGGTCTATGGAGAAAACCATCAATGACTTAATTTAAATATCAAGCTCAAGCTAAACTAAACTTTTTAAGAATAAATCAGTGTTCAAATCAAAGCAAATCAAATTCAACTTAATATAAGTAACAAATAAATGTAAAAAATATATTCCTTCCTATTACTTTGTACAAACAATTTGATGGTGAAAATAGTTAATGAGATTTCCCGCTTGAGAAAATTCAATTAAATTTCATTGATTCAAATGCTGCTTTAATGGCATTGAAATAATTCTTTCCTTCAGAATGTCAATAGTTTTGTGATACCATTGTGCGTTGGAGAATGCGCTGGTGGTCACAGAGCAGAAAACCGATGGAAAAGTCGTGATATCATGATTCAGCCACGTAAGTCATAATAGCACACATTTGAATATAAGCATTTACAGAAATTGATTGGATATTCGGAATTTGGGAAACAAGATAAAAACAATGCAATGTTACTATATGATAGCACCGCACTATTTCTTCTATATTCTATATATTTACTAGCAACAACAATCATTGTACTACACCAATGTCTGAAACAGCACATGTGCCTAATTCACATAGCAGCAGGGGTTAGCGAAAGTTAATTGCAATTCAAATGGGCTAAGCAATCAAGTTTGCTTCGTTTCAGTAAGAAAGAATCAACTCATTGCAATGACTTTACTATGCCAATCCTTTGATTGCAAATATTTATCATGACCATTTGAATAGACTGCTTCTTGATGCTTTATTTTCGACTTATTTCACCTTGACGTGTTGGGCTTTCACAAGAACAAAAACACGAGATTTTTAACGGCAGTAGTAAAATATCATTTATGCTCAGAGCAAGCAGCTAATCAACAACTTCAAAATTATTGTAACTTGATGTAACAAAAGAACATGCACACAGACTCAAAAAATCCAATATAAGAAACATGCATAATGCATCATAGATATAAGTTCGATAACAAATCATAAGCACAATGTGTTATGTGCTTTTTGCTTCTATTTGTTGCGCTCGTATGTGCTTTGTTTTCCACCAGTTCTCTCGGCAAATTCACTTAGCATGCACCAGGCGGTAAATAACAATGAATATCCGGAAGTTCGTATAGAATGTCGATTGAGCATGAATTCAGGCTCGATATACATTCAGGATGAACTTCCGAATTTTCAATGTTAAGCACAGTAAAATTAATTTTAGTTGTATATTTTCACGGAGCATATTAAGGGCAATGAATTTTTCCAAATTTTGATTTCTAATGGCTGAAGGGACTCGTCTGCTTAGTCATGAATATTCGTTTTGATCAATGTGCAATCAGTGTATCCTAGAAATTGTTGCTTGAAACTATTATGAATTAAATGTTTTGATTATAAATTACTACTCGTATTTTTGTTTATATCATTTATTACGCAGTTACTCTGCACTCCTGATTAAAGGAATATCAAGGTCAGAAAAATTACTTAGTAATTCAAACGCAGCTTGTACGTAGATGTGCTGGTCATAAGCCTGTATGAAAATTCTTGAAAACTTTAGATCCGACCTGGAATTTATCATGAGTATATTTATGAACATAAGTACAAGTATCTTTTGTTTTGTCTTATAAAACAGTAATTGCGAAGTGAAGCAGATCCTAGGTGTAAGATAATTTTAGAAAACTAATGATCTACTGATATATTAGAATAAGTTGAAAAATTCAATTTCATATTTGTCGACTTGACTCAAGTTGAAGAGAAATATGAAGAATGCAAGCTTACTTATCCGATTAGATAAATGATTTGAAGGTAATTGCTAGAAACGGCATTAACAACCAGTTTGCTAGCACTTTCCAAAAAATAACATTGACCGTGAGTTTACTGATTTAGACAAAATAGTAGTATGCAATCATCTTGTGCTTTGTAAAGGGCATATCGCTAATTTGTCAACTTCCTCAGAGGATGGACTTACTTTTGCTGACGTCGCTAAAGAATTTGTAATCCTAACTGCTGTGAAATTCAAACATACACGTATGTGAAAAATCATTAATTAATGATGTATTGGGACTTTTATCTATTTATCTGACATAGCCAATGTTAATTAACAGCCAAAAATTGTGATCTACATGCACATGTATATTCATCAACAGATTTCATCATAAGCACCATATGTTAATTTCAATTTTGAGGATGAATAAGTCTTAGACTGAGTAAATAGATTTATCAATCAACGTTGGATAAAAAAATCAACATGTAGCCAGCAACAACATGTGGTCGTAGTGACATTAAACACGGTTCACTCTCGAAAGCACCAGAATGCTTAGCAATGTCCTTGCTGTGTTAAACGTCAAGCAGTTCCGTATCTATCGCACCGTCGATAAGTCGAAAAATAAGTGGATGCTATCCTAGAAGTATTCTGTCGCATGCTGAGCTCAGAGTCAAAAATTACACCTAAACAACGAATACTTGATGTTGGAGAGACCATCGCTCCAGACAGATTCACAGGATCAAGTTGTAGCACACTGCGTCGCTTACATTCAGGATGAACTTCCGAATTTTTATTGTTAAACACAGTACAATTAATTTTAGCTGTATATTTTCACGAATTTTTACACCTGTACAATTTTCAATGTGCTACATACAATCATTTCAATAATCTGATTAATTTAAGTTAAAATTCATTTTGTGATCACAACTTTGATTAATTTATCTCATGATGAATTTAGCGGATTCTGCACTCAGCTATATATTACTGAGTTGGTTCATTACATTACATGATTGTATATCTAAACACAGACATATTGTTCTAAAATGATTTTTTTAGAAATTTATTTATATCAACGCTATAACTTCAAGCCAGTCTAGAAGAGCTGAAAATATTTTATTCCTTAAATTTCAATTATATGAAATGTAAAACTTTTAAATTCATGTTATGCGCATCAACAAAATACTTATCCAAATTTTGATTTCTGGATGATGGCTGAATTGATTCGATTGCTTGGTTATGAATATTTGTCCGCAGACCCACGTAATGCTGATCAGTATAAAAATGCCGTGTAAAACTTCAGAGGCAAAAGGCGCCCCCGTCTTAAATCAAATTCCAACCCTGTACTTTTGTTAAATAGAAAACTCATATCACCAAGTACATGTATATGATCGATAGAGCAAATTTGTTACCCTAGTGTTCAAATATAAAATGCAACTGCTTATTATATAGCTAAAAATCTATAGTCTTCACATTCACAAGTATATCTTATTTTTAGCGGAACGAGCACGCCCATACGTGATAACTCATGAGAATGCAGATTCAACAGATTACATCAATGCTGTCTACGTAGATGTAAGTATTACGATAACGTGAATGTGAATTTCTTTTTTTTGTCACAGCCTTTTCGATTTATCAGGTTTTCAATGGTAATTCAATAGTGCATGCAATAAATGTATACGTTTGCCATGATATCGGAAAATGCTTCATGTATATATCTTTTTCAGGGATATCGAGCAATTAACCAGTTTATTGTGACACAATGGCCTTTGAAAAATACTGTAAATGACGTCTGGCGATTAATTCATGATCACAATGTCTCTGTTGTCGTCATTCTTCACGATACTATCAAACACACGCGAGTGAGTTAATTTAGTATTTTTATTCAATGCTTTAGAAATATTTACAAGTGTAATGAATGGCACTATGAATAAGTGGGACTAAAAAAAATCTTATCCAAAAATATATCATATAATAATTTTCTTTTTGAAAGTTGTATATTGGGTAATAACTTCTTACGAAGCAAAATAAGTATTTTAAATTTATGTGGTTCAAACTATGGATGAACGCTAGTCACACATCTTAAGTTACGCTGAAGCACTTATTAGCGAACGGTCGAAAAAGAAGTTATCTCGTGCAACAGATTGTCCTCCGATATTTAGTCAAGTCTTTAAAACCTGGACGGCATGGGTCTCTGTCTTATATTGCACTTTAAATGTTGATTTTTCATAGAATTGAATGCAAATTATATTAAGTACAAGGAAAATATTGCTAGTGCTAAAGAATTAAAAACAGACTTGCATAGGAATCTTTTTATTTCGTTTTTCCAATACTTGCAAGTGACTTTCATCTTAGTTAACCCATCTAATAGAATTCTTGAACACTCAATCAAAACAGAAAGTACATGTATATAGATTCTGCTAAGAACAAAAATGACGAAAAATGCATCGGTCATTTTGTGATATAGCCGTAATTTTTATAAACTTTCATTTTCATGATATAGCAATTGAAAGTCGAGAATAGCAAGTAGCTCAGAATAGAAGGGTTCTCATAGCTGTAGTGAATTATTTTTAATGCATGACTATAGGACATATAGTAGAATAGAAGGAACTAATTATAAGTGAAACAGTAAAGTATCAAATTGATCGGAATTCACGCACCGGTCCGAGAACCGATGAAAGCAGGAACAACATGTGCAACGGTGCACCGCGTACACCTCTATAACTGATTGATGAAGCAAATGTATATTAAAGAGGAAGATCAAAAATTTATTTGATGACGCAAGACACCATTAGTTTTTTAGGAAAGTAATTGTATTTTTACAGGAAATGAGTGACTTGTGCAGAAAAGTTGCTCTGTCTCAATTGCATCCTTTTTGAGTTAATATAACTTGTATCAAATCAGCTGGTCATAACGTATACTATCTCTCACTAAATAGTATTTGAATATTCACCTATGATGTCTTAATAATCAAAATATAGCGTGACTGAAGTTCGGTCATGCAATGACAAACTTCTTCAAATTCTTTTGATAGTAGTTTGATGGATAGACATTTCGCTACATGTAAAATAGTAATGCTAAAATTAAATCTTGAAATTCCCTTCATTCAGATCATTTGCGTAGGAAGAACTGTTACAAACATTTTCAGAAAATGAAATATATGAGAAACATCTGGTTTGCTGAAGGATCGAAGCAACAGCTGCAGACTGTTAAAACTACTTAATTGTCGGAAGCGCTTCTCAGATATTACTCTCAATTTGAAATGTTTTGAATATTTCGTTAATTGATTATCGTAAGTTTTCCGGAAAGTAGAAGAGCTGACTTATTATGAAGAATGTTAAACATACTTCCACTCATGACATCAGAATACACAAATAAACTGCTTGAATTTGGAATAATTACTGCATATTCACCATCACATGCAAAGTGCGGCAGCGAAATTTCGTACATTGTCATTTGCTTTGTATATGGAATCCTCCATAGCGTTTTAAAAATCTCGATGTACCGCATGAAGTTAGAGGTTTCAGACGTGTACCGTAGGCAGAGCACAGCCAGATAATATTACTTTTACATGTTTGCACTTATTCTTATTATTTGAGTTATATTTTGAGTATTTTGTTTTTAGTCGATTAAACTGAATAGAGTTTTGCAAAATAGCTTATCATTCTGTAGTTGTGCATTATTCCGAAACATGTAGACTAATCTTATCTTTGCAGTGAAAATAAGACATGGAATTTGATGCGTTGACCTGAAAACAGCTAGATATTAATTGCTCTTTCTTTCCAGTCTTATCCTATCTTTTGGCCGACGGTAAAGAGCAACGAATCTACATTTGGACCATTTCATTTGGAATTATTTGAAGATTTTGAAGCAAGTGAATTGATACGCGTGCGTCAAATTCGCTTACGAAAGGTAAGAATTTAAATACGGAATTGTAGAAAATGCTTGTAGAATTAAAACTTTTAAACTACAGTGTATGTATTTTCTCAAAATTCATTTTTTACTGTACAAAATTCAACCACGAACCTCAACCACTGAATTTTAGTAGTCGCAACTATTGTAAGACAAAATGCTATTTTGACACCATCAATAGTCTGATAGTTATGAAATGCTTTAGAATACTCTGAATGTTTGCTTCGTGAATAGTTACAATTTTATACAATAATTGAATATCAATGGCTGACTGCACAAAATTCACGCTGACTTAGGTTCATGTGATTTGTAAAAGTATACATTAATTAGCAAAATCTAATCACGCATAATTCAATGATTGATGATAGCTAGCTTATATCTAGTAGCTCATCACTACTCTTCCCGAGAGCAGTGAAGAATTGATCAGTAGTATCCTGTTATTTTCCTGGAAAGCATATTTGTCATTTGACCTACTTTTATTCATCTGGTACTTAAATATTACTTCGTATGTCACATGAAAATCATAAAAAGGTGACATGAAACATCATTTGTATCATCAGCAAGTCCGATAATATTGACGTATTTCAGATATATTCAGACGTATGAGTACTAGGTAGGAAATTGATGCGAGTTATTGACTAACCACACCCTGTAATATGTATTTAAATATAATTAACATTCAATCACATTTTGCATTCAAGAGAAAAGAGGTATCATTCCAGGCGGTGCTGTATCAGTTTCTTATCTCTATTCTGAATTTCTTTAGTCACATATCATATAATTTGAAGTCTGCTTCTGTCTGTAATTAACTACATGTGTTTTCTGCACTTTCTCCATTACTCTATAAATTTAACCTTTTTATACCATCCTACCTATACCATGATATTGTGCAACTTGAAACTAGTGAGTGGTGAAATATTCACTGAAAACAATCGATGCAACCTAAGTCTAAGTTGGAGACCTTTGAATATCTAAATGTTCTTGGTTTGATGTAATTTTAAATCATGTGACCATTCACTGTAATAAAATGTGAAAATTACACTGAATGTTACAAGAAATATCATCATAATCTAACCTGTGTATTACATAAGATTCGTTGGTATCAATGTTTTTCAGTTAAATATTGTATGTAATGCTGACATTTTCAGCTATGCACTGAATACTTCCTTCTGAGCAATATTCTATTTGAACTACTAACACGGGATGTAACAATAACTCATTTACCCTTCGATGTGATTCTGCCAAATCTATTTTAACTATTTTTTGTTGATGACCTTCCTCAACAGATTGACCTGTATTTTCAACATTATTTTTGTTAATGCTTTAATTTGGAATTTGGTCAAACACATCACCAGAGAGCATTATTGCTTAATGAACAATTTTGGGATAGAAAATCCTGAAGGAATCGTAGACAGCACGAAATGCATTTTCCAATATCTATGTAAACTACATTATAAATGACTGTAATATCTATGTATAAAATCTATGAAATCGATACAGGCTTTATGATGAATATGGATTCTGCCATATTCATGAACAACAATAAATGATGCGATTCATGCCAAAAGGGAGCGCATAATATATATTGAAAGTGAGCGCATAATGTGCGCACGTGTAAGAACTAAAATTTCATATTCCTGGAAAATGTAATCATTCCATTCAATTTACGGATGAAGGCTTTCTAAAAAAGTAAGTAATCACAAATATGCACTGCGACAGAACCTGTGATCCCAAATCGAGGAATATCACATTACTGAGAATTTATTTTACTTCAATTGAGATTTTAGATCACAAATATTAATAGAAGCTACTAATAAATTGTTATATTGCTAATAAAAAATAGCATGATATGAACGTATGAATAGTGCAGTACTTCATTTCAAACGTCAAAACATATTTTGCGGCTACAGATTCATTTTACTGCTGTGCTATTGAAAAAAACGATTCAAAATCTTGACATCAAAATAAGCATAATAGTAATTACAAAATAGTACTACATCATGTTCAAAGTTGGTTCAAAGCATGCTGATTAAATCTTTCAGTATGATACGAAAAATAAATGTAAATAGGAAATGGAATATGAGAAACAAGTAGCAGTCAAAAATTTTTTTTGACTTAAAATCTTGGCGTTTGAAGAATCAGGATCGGCAGCATGAATTATTCAACATTACTATGGAACCCATTTATCGGTGCACTATTTCGCATAAAATATATGTCTCAAGTCAAAATGCGAATTAAATATGCATCAATTGTTGCAATCACTATTCATGCATATTTACAAAAATTGCAGGTACATAATGCATATAGGCTAGGTGTTTTGTAAAAGTATTTTTGTAAAAGAACGGCCGTGTGGCTCACATGGCTCTTATTTTTTTATATAAGCCTAACTTCTATTTTGGCTTATTTGATATGGGCCTAACCAAGTTTCAGCATCATCAATTCAAATATAATGCAACCAATGTTCTTGCTTGCATTTTCAAACAGTTTACCCGAAACGAATGTCTTTATAATGCTATGCGGGCCTGAGGACAGGGTCGAGATTTGGCATAAAATTTTGAATTATTTCACTTTGTTTGCCGAATTTCATGTGAATGCTAGGAGCCGCGAAACAACTGCATATGCACATTTTTCAACTTTTTAGCCCTTCCCTTCCCAATATTCGATTTCGTAGTCATCTAATAAAATCTACCGACAACGTAATTGTTCTCCAAGTGCAATGAGGCATCTTTGTAATGAACTCCTCAACTAACAGTATATGATTGACCATATTATATTGTTTCCGACAATTTTCATATACTTCGATTGCGGCAATGATTTCTACTGGACTTTGGAGCATCTACATGTATACCATCTTAGATGCTACACTAAGTTCATCAGTGAATTTTTTCAGCTCATATCAAAGGTACATGGTCTACCAGTTGTAGATATTTTTATCATTTTGACAAAATAAAGTTCACTGAAAATTCTAAACGTGACATCTGAAATATGATAATTTCTATCTCATCTAAAGTTCACTTTAATAGAAATCAATAGAATGTTCAATTCATCTAGTTGACAATATGTCCATGAAGACATCTGACAGATGCCGCATGCCTCAATTTCTAATAGTTTGATCAGAAGGTAATCAATGCCAGCGTTAACTGCTATTCTGGGTGAATATGCAGCAGTGAGAAATTATCTTGCTATGATTTGTACTTAGTTTTTGCATATCTTCTCCTGCGATTGTACATTTTTAGTTATCTAGTTCATCTAATTCACAATATTTATCACGTACAAATGACAGGTAATAGAAACAAACAATTCCCATATACCTCAACGTGTAAAAGCCCCTTTGACCATGTCATTGAGAATCCTAGCACATTCTTGCGAGAAGATGTTAATAGCAGCGTTGTTTATTTCTTGAAACTTCATTATTAGTAATAAGTTCTATCTGTCTCATTAAAGAAAAGATGATGAAAGAATAGATTTATGAGCATTTTATTCAAATAACTTCGGATAGATTATTCAAAATAACGCTGCATAGATACCTTCAATTCAAAGACGCATATACACGAGCTAACTTCGCAAACTTCAACTAAACCTCGCGCGACTTGTCACACCGCCAACACACACTTTTCGGAAGTATGTGTCGGTCAAGCAACGAACCTCTTCGTCAAGTCAACTGTGACGATTCACTTGCAGACTATAACAACACAATTCAATTATCTCCATTCTCCTGCGATGTGTCTTTGAATGAAGAACATATAGCATCAGAACACGTGGTGGCAGAAAAAGCCAGATTAACTAAGGAAATATCGGCTCGTTTACTCGGGTTCACCAGATCACCAGACAATGGACACACGCTGCCACCCACAGATAAATGCATCCAACCTCGCGTTCGCCATCACCTCGTTTCGGTGGACTCCATGAATCCATGAAATAAATCACTTTGCCCTGCTGATAAAGTAAGCGGTTCACTATACCACAAATATCTAAAATGCACCTCCGTTGCATGAGACTAGTCAAGTGATTTGGAAAATCGTCGAATCTGCAGAACTTTGATTGTGTTTTACGACGTGTTCAATCCGCGTAAAGATCCTCACCAGCTCGACCCCTCGAAGACTGACATTCTCACGCCATCATGAGATTCCGATCATCAGAACTCACCGGCATGCGACAGCATTTATTCCGTTCTGTATCAAGCTGTAAAATTCATATGTACATGTATGATGATTTTCTACTCTCCTTTTTGAACTACCACTGTGCATCTTTTTTTTCCTTATTTATTCTATAATCTGTCTTACAGATAACGGTCTTCTAACAGGCAATTTTCTATCTCTATTGTGTTTATGTTATCAGTGCCTGCTCATGTCACTTCTGTGTCACTGTGTGATTGTCATTCTGAATAAAGACACACTATTATTATGAACATTATTATTATCTGCTAGTCAGTATACTCAAATGCTTGAGGTATAGAAACAGAGTTAGATTGCCTAAGCGTGTCACTTTATTAGAAGCTCAAGCTGATTGAAAGCGATGGCACATCCAGGAATTTGCTGTGTGGGCAAAATATTTTTCTTGATTCCGTTCTGAGATAGGAAAAGTAGTCGCTCATCGCTTGCGGATTGCTGTGAATTCCTTCAAAATGCTCCGCCACGATGCCGTCAAATTCGAGGAATTCAGATTATTGTGCACAAGTTTTTTTCAATGAAGTTAGTCCTTCCGATCATTATTTAAAAAAATAGCAGGGGTAAGAAAACAACGTCTACAAACTTTTATTGAGAGTCTGATATCGTCTTTATCTCTTTGCAGTGTGATCCAGCCACAGAGACAGATTCATTTGCGCGTGGGTTGGTTACCTAACTTTTACAGATCTTTATCAATTTACACCTTACAGGTACCGGACATAAGAAAGCTGTCTACAAGGCGCTTTCGATCTAGTCACTTGAACACTTAACCGTTTTCATAAACGGTAGCCGTATAAAGCAATCGCTTATTGATGGTAAAACTGACAGATTTCTGGCTTAACTAATCAGCATATATCTACTGATAGCGACAGGTATTTTTGAACTAGTGATCGAGAAATCTAGCGTTTAGAAGGAATGTCATTCCTAAGCACAGCTGGCATTGGTAAGAGCCATGTGGAAGGTAAATGCAGCATACCATTTTCATTAGCTATTGCGATCTACATTATATGTGCTATTTCATCGCAGTAAACGTATCTACTGAGGCCCAATGCTGGCCATTACATTTCAAAGAGACTCGTGACTTCAACTGGAGAATCTAAGGTGTCCAGTCTTTCGATTTTCGTGATTTTTGATATGTCAATAGATGAATTCTTCTCTACAAGACAAACCTCACTCGTGAAACCATTACATCTTGTGGTGGGTGAAAATATATATTACACAGACTCATAGGTGAGATGATGGTTATTGAGGTTCGTTGGTTCTGCAACGCGGGGGCTTGGCCAATCACTCAAGCCAAATAGAGACGAATCTCAAACCACATCTAGAATCTACAGCATCATTGAAGTTACCGCTGAACCGCACTGATGCTCTCTCAAGCATAGAAATAAATTGTTTATCTGAAGTTGACTAGAATGGAAATTGACTCAAGGTCGCGGCACATCCAAGAGAACTAAGCGGGGGCATGCACCACCAATGAAAAGCTTAGAATTGCACGTGACTTATTCTAACCCAATCTTTAGCTGTTGACAAGTGTATCTAGGTGAAAATGCGTGCGATTTATGTGCCACTGCTGTGTATTGCATGAAGCTTTACTTCCATTCTAGTGGTTTTGTTGTTATCAATTTCTATGGATTCTACTGAATCGAGACAATGGTGCACGCGCCATTGGACGCATGTGTCTGATGCGTTACAGTGTGCGACTTGTGTCCGGTCGCTAAATGAGCCCGTGTATATGCGCCTTAAAATTAATCAACTGGGCGTGCGAATGGTTAATATCTATTTTAGTTAGGGAATAAATTATTTATCATTCCGTTCTGTATCTATTGATAATGCAAGTCTTCACAGGACATGCAACTTATCACCATTTAGTGCATGCTTAAACATTTTGTTTCAGGGAGAGAAAGATTCCTGTACTCCTCTTTTGAGGACAAGATTGAAACAGAATGGGCTGAACGTGGTATGACGTAGACTACTCTCTAGACACTTCTTCTTTGAATGTCAGGCACTGCATGTATCAATAGATTTATCGGTTCTTAGACCTGTCAAATAGAGACAGTTTTATGTAAATTATTATGATTTTTTTGGTACCGGAGAATTTACGTTTAAATTCTAAAGTGAATACTTATTTATTATACTTTCACATTCACCTGTAAAAGAATATGGTCAAAATGTCGCCACAAAACATCAACTAAAATAGTGAACGACGCAAACCACGAAAGTTAGAAATTTGTCTCCCATAAACTACGCAGTTTCCGGGCCTGCGTGCAAATAATCGCTATGAAACAATATCCTGACTAACTTATAACAATAGTTCATGCAATGCTTAACCATGTAAAATTTGATTGGACAGTAGTCATAGGATATGGCTTTCCATTCCACCCCTATATAAAAATATGATATATAAATGATGTGTCATTTCAATTCAAAGACAGTTATAATCGCATGATCGTTGATAATTAAGAATGAAATGTTACCATGTAGTTTTCTCGTACTTTCTCAGTGCGCATATGTAATTATTATCTTGTGACCTTGTGGTGTTTTGGACTTTTGATCATTGTGGCACAGTGGCTGAGTGAAGGGCCTTGTGATCTTTTAGTCGTTTTATATTGGGAGAACAGGGCAACCGTAGATTTCAAAGTTTAATTGAAAACTAACGGAAGGTTCGCTTCATCGATGCATTTCTATCCCACATGGTCGCGAAGTGAACCCAAGTGAGCAATTGAATATTCAATCCTATCAAAGATGGATATTAGGACTTCTTTCCAACCAAGAACGACAATTAAGCGATCATGGTTGAGAGGAGACTATCTAAGTCATTGTGGTTAATCAATCACATTCACGATTTAAGCTCTTGGATAGAGCTGAAGGAATCTACACTTACGAATATAAATGGAATGTGAGGATTGCAACTCCGAATTCGGAGATGTCAAATCACCTTGTGAATACTGAATACGAACTGGCTGATCGACTTGTGAAATTCTGGACAGGAAGACTCGTGGTTGTGAAGGAAGAATCAAAAAAATGTTGCCGTCTCATGAATATTCGAATGATGATAAAGTTGAATATCAGGCAGGTTCAGTTTGGTCGAACGCTTCACAACGAAATTTTATGAAAATGCTCAAACTCCAGTGATTGAATCTCTTTGAGTAGCATGATTTTGCAATAATTCTTGCACTTTATCTCTGTCTCCAATTTCTATGCACTCAGAGCCGTCTTTGTTCACTTTTTTGCGCACAATCGCTTGTGTACGCTCGTGTATTACTGGTGCTCGTGACCATCCTGGTTGGTTTCTGGCGAAATGCAACGCTGAAATAAGCCTTGAGGTAGCTTTCAAATTAGCCTCTTCATTTACGGTTCCTCCCAGTGCTGAATGTTTAAACAGGGAATACATGACTATGCAGGGAATTTTAAGTCGCGTGGTTAAGCGCGAGATGATAATTTTGAAATCGCAATAAAAAGTATCACAAGGCTCCGCCAACTGACGTGTCAACACACATTTTGGTCAGTAGCACCGTCAAAGTCTTTCAACTGTGAACACTAACAGATTCTTGAAGCAATAACCAATATCAGCAACTAATGTGAGCAATTTGTGCATCTTACGAAGCAGTCTCTGCTTTAAGGAAATCAATGTCTTAGTCTTAAACTAAAAGAATACATTGGCATATATAAATTTAGGATTATGTGTCTTCTTTTAGTACTTGCTGCTCACAGTGTTGCTTCACTAAGGACTCAACTTTCTGATTATTGTAGATAAGCTTAAACATAGGAAGAAAGAATTGATCTTCGAGACAATTCTTCAGATGAATATACTGTGTCAGATAGCAATCTATGCACATGATGCTGGATGCTTCATTGCCATGCTGTAAGATCTTCTTTGCAAAGATTGAATTGTCTGTTTTAGATACTTGACCATGCCTTTTATTCTACTATTAAATCAATTACTATTTTGCGAGAAGCGCCTCTAAATAGGAATAAAATGCCTAATTGTACGACATTCCGGAAAATCTTGGTCACGTAAAAAGTGTACTTGTCTTTGTGCGTCACCAAGACTTCCGAAACATCGTACAATTAAACATTTTATACTTATTTCGAGGTGTCTTTTGCAAAAAGTAAATTAAAAAGATTTAATTGTTTTCGTTCAATAATCAACATTTTCATTTCAATTTTTGTTATGCGATCGAAAACTAGCAGCGTCAGTTATCTTTGTTTTGTCATAGTTATTACAGAAGTAAAAGTCAAAAATAGTAGAAATGTCATGTAAAAACAATCAGCTTATATTTTCTGTATTCCAACAAGAATCAATGTTCCATAGTTGCTGAGTGTTTCATTTGCTCAAATGAAGACATAAACCAGGTCTGCTGATGATTCCATACTTTGGATGAAATGGCGGCTTTTTATGCTCCGTCTTATCTACAGTACTAAGGATGCAACTCAGTATTTAATTACTCTATTTGCAGGTGCTCAAAGACTTATTGCTGCAACTTTACCGTCTTACTATTTTTAATAGCTTGTTTCATATTTCACCCCTTTCATTCATCCTTGATATTGCGGTTCCGACTACCAACTGCATCCCGATCAACATTTTCAATACGGAAGAGTTAATCAAAAATACTAATGAAAATTTCATGATATACATGTAGTCTCAGCAGCTACTCTGTGATTTTCAATGATTGTGCGTGTATTAATGAACATTGTTTGAACATTTCAATAATTGATTTGACGTAATATAGCGCAGCATTATTTCTTTATTATTTATGTTATCTCTGAATTATGTCAGCTGTGTCATATTTTATTAACGTAACTATTTACGTCTACATGATCAAGAACCTCGCGTTTGAGAAG
Organism: Prostheceraeus crozeri; assembly: GCA_907163375.1. Lineage (NCBI taxonomy): Eukaryota > Metazoa > Platyhelminthes > Polycladida > Euryleptidae > Prostheceraeus > Prostheceraeus crozeri. The sequence goes on along the minus strand of CAJQUW010006461.1, from coordinate 172,236 downwards.
AATTTTTTTGAAATTCCTTAGAGTTGAATTTCTTAAAATTATTCAGAGCGGAATTTTAAATGATCTACCGAGGCCTTCAATATTTGATATGTGGAGAATTTCTATAGTCTGTCTGTCCTAAACCGACTGATTGGTTTATTGTAGGCCTTTCAGCAAAAGACTAACAGCCTGATGCTTTGATTTTCTTCGCCCAGTTTCAAATAATTACATGTGGTGTTTTCCTTATGCGAGGCATCAGTCAAGTGCTATAGATATGTAAGCTTTATAATATCATGTAGAGTTTACAAGCTTAAAATTGATGGATAAAAATGATCTATCATTAAGTACGAAACATCGAATTTCTGGATAGCACTTACAAAAACTGTCAACCTGCACCTCGCGGAATTCCGGAAGAGTCAAGGCAGTCCCATTGTATGTCTGTGTCACCTTCGTCAAAGAACACTCAAAAGTATTTGTATTTCAATTTTCAAGTATACAGCCGTATCTAAAAGTTAGCATCTAGTGAAATTATATATTTACTAATTCGAAATATGTTGAAGTATTACTATGTTATTATATGTTCATATGTTGGTATTACATACCAATTGAGTACGTACCTTCCGTTCGTAATATTAGTGAGTACAGTCGCATGTTGTACCTAATGTGAAGTAATGACTGCAACGTCATGTTGGCACTCTACCTGTCAATCATTGTTCTCTGCATGTGAAACCAATCCGAAGCATTCGTCAGTTGAGGAGCGGATGAAGGCCTCTCGAATGTATCGCATTTTTTCTATGAATGCTATTTAAACGTCAATTATTGTATAGAAAATACAGCCATTCATTTGATTTTCCTTTGAAAAGCACACGAGCGGTCTTATAAAATCTTAGGTGCTAGAAAAGTCTTAATCCTTCAATTAATGCTATATTATGGTTTCTTTTACAAACATACTTCTTCTCAGATATTTTCACATCAACGACAAAATCGAGCCCGGCAAGTGTGCTTGCTTCAGCTGATGTGCTGGTCAAACAAGCAAAGGGTTCCTGATAATACTGATGGTATCGTGGAGATGATCAAATTAACAGAAGAATGGACCGTCAGACTGAATGCTAGTGGACCAGTGTTAATCATGTCACGGTAAGTTTTGATGGAATATGCAGTATGTGGAATGAAAAACGCAAGTGTGATAATATAAAGTTAATGAGTCTTAAGTCCAGAAACTATTTATTCCATCGAAAAAACACTTGACACTATTTTTTAGTTGGAGATAGACATCCATAAGATTGTAAATGCATGTGTAGATATTATATAGTTTTCTTATAACATTGTCCGAAGTCATTATTGCCGGAGGAAGCAACATGACTTGAAATACGTTACAGCAATCGGTTATAAGGAAAGTTGAATGCTTGCATACAGACTAAAGGGAATTTCACATCAAACAACAGCGATAAATCAAAAATCAATTAAGCTGCAAGAAAGTAATACATAAAGTATTAAAGACTAAAACCACAGAATGTGGAATTAGCACTCCAGATAAGTGAAACGAGAATTAATAATTACAAAATTCACAAATTCCTCAAAACTTGGCTCGAAAATCCCTAAACCACAAACTACCTCATGCTCAATTGGCTTGGTTGCGACCATGGTTGTGTTAATCATTCCTAAAATCCGCTCAGAAATATCACTTTTTGATAGATGGTGTGTGTCATTGTTTTTCCCGCTACTGCCTAGTACGCATTTTGCATACACAATTGAGAATTGGGGACATCAGTCCGACCGAATATGATTCATCATCTTGTAAAGACAGAATCATAGAGACAGAAAATACCTGTGTAGACTGCAACATATAGACCTGCGGCTTAAATTGAATATCGGATAAAAAACAAACCGTACCACACCGCTAAAAAAACAGCGTAAATGACTTTAAAGCTCCACGGAAAATATACCTTAATATCAGATAAAATTGATGACGCTGCAATTTGATGATTGCTGATTTCATTTGCATATGTACTTTTCTAAATACCTTATTCAAGTGATTATCATTGCGATCATATTTTATTTTCCTCGGATACATGCATGAAATAATTATCATGAAATATCTTACAACCACATCTTTGGCATTTTTTATAGAGACGGTGTGTCTCGAGTTGGACCATTTTCTGTGGCGTTTATCTGTCTTGATCGACTTCGTAGTGAAGGTGAAGTTGATGTCTTCCGAGCCGTTGGTTCTGTCAAAAAAAATCGTCCACAACTTGTCGATTGTTTGGTAAGATATGCTGCTTGTATTAAATCATTAGCTAATAAGTAAACTGAAAGTTGAAATGCGCAATACCTTGTTGAAGTGCGTGTTAATTAACATTTAAAAATATGTATTGACCTGTCAATATAGCAAGAAGACTGTCATTTTTATGAAGGTGGCAACTGGTCCTTTCTGTGATTGTTTGAGCAGGACTAGACCACACAAAGGTCGATAGGTTGTAACGTGTTAAAAGGGGACTATTTCAAAGTAAGATCCCTAACCCTACTGAAAAATGGCATGCCCCTTAAGATGAATAAGCGCATTTCAGTTTTAAGGCAAAGTCCCTACGGATCTAACTGAATAATAAACAGCTCATTGTCTCTGGCTGTCACGAGGTGGAAGAGATATCTTTCCTAACAGAATGATTCTACATCATGAAAAGTACAAAACATCCTACCAGAGCAATGGGAGTAGTGTTTCGATAAAGCATTTCGTAGTTTTCAAGTAATAGTGGTCATGGCAAACATAAATGCAAAATCTAGGTAATTACATGTATGCTGATTTTTGTCAGTTTTACTCAAATATTCTAGCATTAAGAAAAGCTGCTGAATGACAGTGAAAAAATCCTCTTGAATTTGCTATATTATCCTTCACTTGACATTTTGATTGGCATTAAACAGAAAAATTGCCAGGGATATCCATATTAAAAATTTTGTATTCCCCTCCCATCCAACGGGATTAATCAATTGTCGAACCGTGGGAATCCCACCGGCCACAGACTGAAGGATCTCCTTTAACAGCTTTGTGTCAGTATGCATAAAACGATATCCTCAATTAAAATTATGTTACACCATCATCATGCAAAATCATGACTCATCTGAAGGCATGTTGATATTAAACTGCTAAAACAAGGCATACCGGTATAGACTGCAGGCAAGCCTAGGTCCTACATGCACCACAACACACGATGTAAAGTGATATATGATAGTTTATCTTGGGACTGTCTAATCAAAAAACGTAGAAAAACCTGTGATGCGGGTAAATTAGAACATTTTTAGAGTATCTATAGATAAACATTAACAGTCCATTTCCACGTGCTGTGCTCAATTCAGTTCATGCTTCAAAGTCATTTGAATTGCCGTGTAACATAGAGGATGGTACTCATGACTACATTTGCGGTTTGCTGTCAAATTTTTCACTAAATTTTGCGCGGTCGGTCGAATTTGACTGTTCATGGATAGATGTGAGTGTTTGGGGTGAATATCACAATATGATCTGTTAGCATCTTTCATTAGCAACCTTCCTAAACAGATGTTTTAGAATGTTCAAATGTCAAAATACACTCAAATAGCAAACGTGGATATTCGAATTGATTTTTGAAACTTCTTAGCCCACTGAGAACCGACCGGCCTTTCGACCAACGCTCTCTTCACGGGCCATCCCAAGCCTATGTGAACCGGTGTACATCCCCGAGAATTACGAGTAGGCCGTAAAGCCTCCTTCTTGCGGTCATTGTGTATATGGAATGTATCACCAGCAAAAATTCAGGTGTGCCCGGTATTTTCTATAACCTTTATGGTAGGGTCAGGATGGTCCACTATATTTATGCATTGACAATAATGCTGAGCAAATTAAATGAAATCGGCATTCTGTTGATTTATTGGTATGAATTCTTTTGTACTCTTGGGCATTTTTGTCGATTCAAATACAACTCATTGCTTGTGAGCTCTTGTATCGACTGCAACCGCCGGATGAGAATCGGCGATGGGCAATTTTGACCGATCAACCATATTTTGATCCTTATTTTGCGCCGCATTCCTATCAAGAATATGCGTATGCTATGATTGATGTGGACTAATCCGACTTATTTTCACCGTACCATAGTTTTTTGGAATTGCTAGTCACGATTGGAACTCAGTCATTACTAATCGTGCATATACGTGAACTTGTGCCAATAGGATAGCTCAGTTGGTTTAAGACCACACTTCAACACCGTGATTGAAGGTCTAATATTCGAGTTCATCCTCCTAGGAAGGCACCAAGACTCCCACTTGGTATTACTGACCCTAACCTGGTGGTTCTATATGAAAACATCGTAACATGAACAACATCGTATTTAAAAATATCGTAAACAGATAATATCGTATATGAAAACATCGTAACATTAAAAACATCGTAGTAATAATATCGTATTTTAAAAACATCGTAAATGAAAAATATAGAAAATAGAGTATGATAATATTACACTTGAAAAAACATAGTATCCGTCACTCCTAAACTTCGACTCTTAATTAAGTTATTTAAGTATCATTTTTAATTATACATTTTAATACGCGAAATATAATCCACGCTATAATTTTATTGTAGTAAATTATATAAATAAACAATAACAATTAAATGAAATTGATTATACTTTATTGATACTGACTTTTCGATTCCAAACCTGTAATTAGAAAATCAGGGTTGACCTAATGCCGCTGGAAGTGACGCTAGGCTTCAGATTACTAGGAGCCATGAGCCATGAAGGAGACTATGCCTTTGTAAGACCAATACGATGTTTTTCAAGTACATTTACGATATTTTTCATCTACGATGTTTTTCATTTACGATGTTTTCATATACGATGTTTTCATTTACGATAATTTTCATGTTACGATGTTTTTAATGAATACCAACCTGGTGAGGGTTGCGAGCGTGTGAAGGCTTCCCCACCCGTAGCCTGCTAGTATGACGTCATGCCATGGAGTAGGGATATATGGGTAGAGTGTCGACTCAAAAAAGTATCTGTATACAGTGAAAATTTTTATATCAAAAGATTCAGTTTCTTGCAGAGATTACGTTCCCATGGTCCAAAAAATTATTTGAGCACTTTTGAAAAAAGTCAAAATTTGCCAATTTTTATACTACCCAGATCGTACGTCCCCATATAAGAAGCATGAAACAAGTTGGATATCAAAAGGAATGATTATTTGCTAATAGTCATCCTAACTAAGCGGAAATTAAGCTGATTATCAAGGAAATTTCATGATCCATATTATAATGGAGTCTTCATGAAAAAGTCGCAATATTATTCGTGCTTTCTTGGCTGAAATTTCCAGTTTTTAATTTAATTTTCACCAGCATGATTTTATGATTCACTAAATTCATGTTTCATTTCTTGAATCTGAGTAGTGATGTGGACCCATTTACATCTTTCAAAGTTGAATGAAGTCATTGTCATTGTCTTGGAGATTTGCTCTGCCAGTGGCAGGTTGCCTGTGATATGATCACGCTTAAGAAAATACTCTTGAGGTTCAGCATGAAAGTTATAGGAACACATCGAATTGCTAATTTAGAAAAAACATCAAATCTCCAAGGCTGTCATGAGAATCTGTGAAATACAATCATTCCTTCTGCATTACAATCATGATCACTCAATTCCGTTGTAATTTCTGCAAATCTGCAAAAATTTGCACATCTCACATTTGGTGACAATACCACCAGTATCTCCCTTGAGTTCATTTAATAAAATCGAAAGTGTATGCACATTTAGTCCGGGAGCTAGCGCGAACTTGTGCAGGGAACGAGGTAGTACATAAAACTTTCACATAGCATAGTACACCTCTAGCCTACTGCAAAACTTCGCGTCTGCCGGATCAGATCATTTGCTTTTCAGAAATAGAGAGGATAACACAATCCTATGTATTTCCAGTGGTAAAATTGTGACATTTAAGGTGTTGACTCCATTTTTTCGAATTTTTGCTCATAAAAGTTACACAAATTGGTATTTTGTTGAACTGGTTATTATAGAAATCATCTACAGATCATGATCTTTCAAATGAGTCATCATTCAGTGACAGAGGATGAAGTAAAGTGTACAAACAGACACTTTTCGTTAAAGTATATCAACAATTTTCCTGAAATTTCTATGTTAAATTTTGCAGTTACACCAACGAAAAGTGTCTGTTTGTACACTTTACTTCATCCTCCGTCACTGAATGATGACTCATTTGAAAGATCATGATCTGTAGATGATTTCTATAATAACCAATTCAACAAAATACCAATTTGTGTAACTTTTATGAGCAAAAATTCGAAAAAATGGAGTCAACACCTTAAATGTCACAATTTTACCACTGGAAATACATAGGATTGTGTTATCCTCTCTATTTCTGAAAAGCAAATGATCTGATCCGGCAGACGCGAAGTTTTGCAGTAGACTAGAGGTGTACTATGCTATGTGGAAGTTTTATGTACTACCTTGTTCCCTGCACAACTTCACGCTAGCTCCCGGACTAATTGGGGATTTAATAAATGCGGAGTTACCACTCTACGTAATATGTTTACTCTATGCTTCATGCCTTGAGTGGGGGTCAGTAGAAACGTTAGGCCTAAGTTTACCACATGCGGGAAGTTCTACTCCTACTCGATGAGCTTTTGTGCCAAATTCCCATTAGAAATTATCCCAGATAATCATTGTTTCTTTCTTTTCATTCATCTAACATCATGCAAACACTGCAAATATACGGCAATTATGTTTACATCTGTATTCATTGTTATGTTAACTTCTTTGTCTGCATAATCTTCAAAAATATTTATCTCCTAGTGTTTGAGAACCGGCTTTTATTTGAAGAAATAAACTTTATTTACATAATCTATTTATTTGTTTAAAATACATTAATTTTCAGAAATTTGAACCCATGAGAACCGGTTAGTTTGATATACGCTCGAATTTTCCTCATCAACATTTGACAATTGTTAGATCATAGACCCATTTCGTTGTGAAGCAATATTCTCAACATTCTCGCAATAAATGATGCCTCTGTATAAAAAGCATATTCTGAAATCAAACATACTTCGACATCATCAACAATTTCTTTTTTCAGGTGGAATACATTTTCTGTTACACGTGTGCGATTGTACTCGTCGAGAGTTTGCAAAATGGTAAAATATCATCAAAACCAGCGGAACCCGGTCTTCAGTATTCTAGCGGATTTGAGGAAGAGATGCGTAAAATGAAGAAAAGTATTACTGTAGACTGTCTTCATCGCTCTTCCTCCCCCATACGCGCCCGCCTCCCTGGACGAGTATCCGATGATCCCTTGTATAAACTTTCCAAGTCTGGCAGTAATCTGTCGGTTGGAGTGAAAGAACCCTATCGAACTCATATCCGAACTCCCCTCTGTGTCTACACACGCGAAGAAGAAGAAGCTCAGGTATTTGATGACGAGGATGACGGCTACGTCGATGATAATGACGACGATGATGATGATGCTGATAAAGGAGCAACCGGGACGACAGACTCGTCTCGGAATTCTCATATCCTATTCGACTATATTTGAAGACTCTGAAACTGCCATGAATGTGTGAGGAAGATAGTCTTAATGAAGGCTGATATCCAACAAGATTGAATTTCTTCACTGGATCAATTTCATAGTTCAAAATATTGATTTAGATTATAAGCCAGAATGAGCTATTTACAGAATCGAAAATTATGATAAGCATATAATAATGCAAGCTGATTTTAATAATTCCATTAGTCAGCTTAGCATTATTTCATAAAGCAGCAATTTCAATCGTATTTGTCAATCTAATAGCTGAGATAATCTGCGCTGCTTCTGTGGTTGTAGTCTAGAGTGAACATAGGCAATCGCAATCAGAAAACGCTACGATGAGCGGAGAGTCCAATAGACTTTCTTAGTAAATCTGGTCGAAGGTCTGAAAACTTAGCGTCAACATCGCCTCTGACATGCTCAAATAGTAAGATTTCATGCAGACTAGGGAGCATCGATCGATACAAACATTTTAATGTATTGTATCTCGAACATGATAACTTGAACTTGACTTCGAATTTCCACTTTAAATGATGTCTTTAATGAATGGTTTTCTGCATCTTACAATATCCAGTGGATAAAAGCATGAACGGAAGCGTTCATTTCATATTCAACTTGAATACTGTATGTGTATTAACATTTCACCTCAAAACATCGGCGAAATGAAGTGACAAGTGAAATTTCTCAGCTTTGGCGATAAGCGTCGAAATTATCGCTGAAAACCAGGGTAATAAAAAAAATAGGTCACAATTATATTAGGTTATATAATCAAAGAAGTTTAGCAGCTAGTCAACGAGTGTCAGTTAATGAACTTCTACAATTCTAGATATTACAGCTATGGACAGGACATCCTATACCTCTTGAAGTCGCACAGACATTAACATGCGCGATATAGGAACTACTAACGCACAGGATTAAGCCATGGAATTCGAATCATCGGCAACACATGTAATTCAGATTCCGCGGTCAATTTGACTGTTCATGTCATGTGTTGCAGATTATTCTATTTCTATCCCTTGATCCGTTACGCTGGGGGTTCCTACTTTATCATTCATTTCCGTCTATATATACTAATATATATTACTATTTCTAGCTGATGCCTTCAGATGACGGGCCGTATATCTTTGCTTATTCAAATTGTCATGCCGCAATGTATTACCTACATTGCTGCCCGATAAATTGACAGGACAAATAGTGGTGGAAAAGTAACAGTTCATGAAATAATTAAGAAATTCACAGTAATTAGATGTAATGCGAATAAACTGCATTTGCCAGTAATTCAATATCGGTTGTTTTGCTAACTCCTTTGCTCGAGTAGCTTGCTTCGAGTTTCATACATTGTCTTTCACTATTCACTTAAAGTTCAGCATCACTATGTTGTTATAGCTGCAATATCTAGAAGTATACGCTTCTTCTTAGGGCATTTCTGTAGTTTAGCAACATCCCTGAAGTTATCTGTGGGGACCCTCAGACATCTTGGCGCGTGTGAATATTTCAGATGTAAGATAACACTTCTCAACACCATTGAAATGTTGATATTGCAGTTTGAAAGGAATGTTTGGTTAGCTTTGTTTCAGTTATTTTTCAATTTCTTGTATATTATTCTTTATCATGATTTCAATATGATTCAAAATTGTTTTAACCTTCTGTCGGACATTGAAATGTCAGAGTGATAGTCTTCATAATTTTCACAATTTTTGGGATAACTTCAAGCTTTCTTATCGATTATGTCCGTCTTCAGACAAAGCTATCTACATATATTCGCTAGTAAATATGCGAGTACACGCGCATATATAAAACTTCAGATTGCCCATGCTCGGCAATTATTAGCGATAAACAGAAACAATAAGCCGCAAAAGTATTTCCGGTTCACTTTATCACTGAATTGTCAATACACAGTTTACAGTGTACAACATGTCGCAGAAGTGTTCCTGTCACGTGATGCCACTGAATAGCGCAATAGTTCAGGCTTGTTGGTGGGACGGAATCTTCCGTGCCATTCCCATCCCATTTCCACTAAAAATGTTGGAAATTCCCATAGGATTCCAATCCCTTAAGGCGGATACTATTCCAACCCTTTTGATTTTCACCATACTATGTTCACTTACACATGTCGTCGTCTTATCAATGCGATTTCATTCATATGCTCTTGAATTTGTTCTATTTGGCCTGCTACCATTCAGCGTCGGCAGTGTTGCTTGCTAGACAACAGCATGCAATACGCTATCGATTTTCCACAATTATTTTTCCTTTTCTCAGTTAGTTCGCGCAATCCTGCTGCTATAAGCTTCAAAGTGGTTTTTGCCTGTGCTTCATTCCTCCGAACATGAACGGTGTGTACACGAAGACTACTTGTACTGTAGCTCGCTACCCATTTTATGATCAACAAGCCAATTCACTAGAGGTCCAAAATCATAAGATCGCACTTGTGATTATGTATAATACTATAATGTAATTCTACCACTTTTACTATTCTACTCTTTTCTCATCTATTCTCATCTTCAAATTATGACTGACAATTAAAGAAGTGAACACTTGTGCATTATCGAATTTGTGCAAGACTGTCATCGTCGCCTAGTCTACGCAAGTAAATGCACAGAAATAGTGAGAAATTACGTTTTGATGTCAAATATTTTCCCCATGATATTTCCCACGTACACGCTCCCCATTTCCTTTTGGATTCCTATTCCCGCCAACAAGCCTGCTTAAGAAGCACACGAATTTCACCTCTAGACTACACACTAACAGAAGCATTCCATCGTTGTGATTGAGGCAAATTTACAATGTTTAGCAAGCATTACACGCAGTTTGCACGTCTGCGCGAGTAATATACATGTGGGTCACTTATATAGGATTCATCCATTTGAAATATGTGAATTATCGTGCTTTCGATGTAGCCTACTAAATGTCATCGCACTTTTGAATTGAATTCATTCATTGATTTTAGTCTCTATGAAATTGCATCTCCGGAGTGAAGTGTGAAATATCCTCACAGACCTCACATTCGACTTTAAAATTACTGCTTCAAATTGATACTTTTCTGATGTGCCTGTGATTTTTAATAGTCAGATACATGAAATTCCGTTCAAAAAATCTCTCAAGTGTGCTGCCATTTCCAATTCCTTCAATTTCTCATGAACACGGAAGTTCAGGACTGGTGCAGGTGGTGTGTCAGAAAACGTCTGTTTTCTCACTTTCCTAAGTATTATTCTTCCATGTCCACCTGTGTGATTACTCTTCTACAAAAATCAGTCAAAACGCTGAAAACCAGTGTCAGTGAACGATTGATTAACTAGTTTGATTTTCTCATTCTGTCTGTACAGTTTATATCAAAAACTTTGATATTATGCTATAAATTTGCATCGATTATTGACGTATGGGCGTTAATAGATGAAAGAACAGACGTTCTTTGAACTCATTTCAGAACGAATAATACTTTTGTCAGTGAAAATCTTCTTGCCTATATTTTTATCTTTGCTGATGCTTCCACTCAGTAATATGTCTGTATATCATTTCGGACCCTTTTGATTAATTGTGTACATAGTCCAGCAAATGGCTATATTCCTGACAATTTATATCAATTCAAATCCGAAGCTGTTCGAGATAGCATTTATTTATATATGTGCATCTCGATAATTTTGTTCAAAGCGCATTCTGAATATACTCGACATATACATTTTAAGACAGCGTAATTTCACCTTCATATCACTATAGATGATAGCATGTACTGGTTTGTAAGAAATTCAATGATTATTCGAGCATCTAAATTCGATTGAAACATAGTCATCGTTCTTGATGATTAAGATTTAAAATGAGTCTGCCACCGCGCAGCTGTTGGTGGTTGGATGTTCGAGACATCATACCACAACTGTTAATACGATCAAACATAAATTGTAGGCCTACACGCTAAAATGCTTCTTGTATGCAAGTTGATGACTATAAGTTATTATCGAGCAAATTCAACAATTTTGACTTATTTAATAAGTGAGTCGCTCATATGCCGTATGTTGGCTGAGTCGTGAGCAGAGCGGTTTGGCTATGGATCCATGCAGGGATCTGACTTGTTGCAAAAGCAGTTAAATAGAAATTGACTGGACCTCAGATGGATAGCTTATCTAATAGCAGTTGACAGTATCACTTTTCGAATAAAAAGACAACAGTTAGTAAGTTTATTATGTTCTGTAGTCAACCTTCTAATGTCGTGAATGATAAATGTCAAAACCTGAAGGATTAGATCAGACCCAAACCTTTTGGTTGGATCCCTCTACGGTAAAACTATTTGAAGTTTGCATCCTACCATCAAATGCTGCATATAGCTGACTAGAATAATGATTCCTCTTTATGAAAGCTTCCTAAATCACATTTGCTCTATTATATCATATAAATTTTGTTGCAAAATTATCATCAAAGTAAGTACTGATAAAAAAATATAGCGCTCACATTTCAACACATTTTCTAATTCCCTAGTTGAACATTGTAGACAATGTGTATATAACGTCGGATAATTTATATTTATACAAATATTAATAATTTAGCATCTTGTCATTGTATAATCATGCCCAAAATATTGTTGTATTCTTTGCTCCTTCTGAAAATTTGTTTAATTGTCATATTGCCTTCTTTTCTTAACACAGCAGTTCACTATCTATGCCCTCTGAGGAAGCAACCATTCAAACCAACAATTCAAGTAACGTCTCTTGAATATGAAAATAGTTCTACGTAATTTCCTAAAACATAAAAGATAAACTCCAAGGAATCTCTAACGCAAAAGTCCTTTTTCGTGATTTACATGTAATCTCATTTCTAATATAACTGTGCATTGTCTTCTCTCAGAAGCGGAATAATTTTAAATGTATCTATGTAGTATTCAGTTTTTCAAAACCGGTGAACATCACATTATATGTGCGGTCATCAGTGAAAAATATATTTTGTAATAAACATTCCGATAACGAATTGTTTTTTTTTGTTTTGTTTGTTGCTTTAATGGCTGCAGATAGGAATGAAACTTTAGAGGGTTCAAAGGTTTGGTAATATAAAGCACACTGCCACTTGAAATTATTTAAATGTTATAAAGACTGTGTCTGATCTTATGAGAGCTCGACCTCATCAACCTCATTGCCTCCAACTGGGTGCGACTTCGACATGATGAAATTGTGTGAAAAATATTGGTGATAGTGTGACTTCCTGAGCAAAGGGTCATAAAGAAGCCTTCTAAAACTCAATTATAGTACAAACATTAAAATTGAACATATAAGTACGTCAGAAATAAGCGCCAGAAGCAATTTCGCAGTTCATGACTCGCATGACATCATACTGTGCGGTTGGAATGCAATTGCCAAATCCGCTTTTCGCCACGGTCATATGATGCGTTCATGTGATTTTCAAATTGCTATATTGAATACAGAAATAACGGAAATCGTACACTCCGTTCACTTGAAACGCAATCTATATCTTTGATCGAAGTTGATTCTAGAATATGCTTTGTGGGATCCCAACAGAGATGTAACCGGTCGCCGGTCCGTTATGGTAAATCGGGCCGGCCATACCGGTGTAATTCCGTTTCCGTCTTAGTCGAGAAATTGCACTTGTTGTACAGAATCCTTGACTTAGACAAAGTCGTTGATATTAAGGTCCAGTTAGGCAACACTCTTAATTCAATTAAAGCCTTTCTCAAATTCTACAAAATACGTTATCAGTTATGTAAATTTGAATTGCTCATAATACTTGTAGTTTACAATAAATTTCTGTATTTCTGTACTTTTTGTATTGATTGCTGTACTAAAGTAACCGAAAGTCTTTTAAATACTTGCTAGTCAATATTCATGCCTTTTTCTCATTAAATTTACTTCAACGTTACATAAATCTCATCAAATATCCATAAACTGAAGTGTGGACACAATACAAAAATCAATGGCATGCTTGTATACATATAGGGAAAGTGAAGATGATGCCAAACACATGTAGCATGCTTATATCAATTAATTACTAGATGCCAATATACAGAGTGTCCATAAAGTTTGTGCTTCGTTTTAACCCGCTGTCATTTTGAAACTAAATGTTCAAATTTGACTTAGAACATTTTCTAATCAAATGAAAGGGAGCTAAAACCAGGTACAAACTTTATGGACACCCTGTACATGTATCCATACCGTTATGGCAAATTTGGCTAATCGTTCTGCATACTTATTACTAGACCTAAGCTTACATGAATTTGCGGAGAACGAAGAAAGCGCCTAGTTATTCTGATCAGTGAAGTGCATTCGCAACGAGTCCCTCATTACTGCCTTCTCATCTGGGTAACGCGCTTGGTATGTCACTAACCCTATAAGTGATAATATTATTCCGTGTTGAAGGTTTGTCCATAGACATATGCTAGCAGCAGCAGCACCTAAATAAGTTTGAGTGGATTTCTTGTAGGTCTATCTTGATTAATAATTTTGAAAGTTTAAATAGCCTCGCTCAGCGTACAGGGAGTTGCTATTGGTATGGGATTGTGGCATTCCTGCAGTCGGTCTCCTGTCTTGAAGTTGCTGCCGGACAAGCCCGAAAATCACGTCACGTTGCCAACCAACGGATCGAAACGGGCCGGATTCCATCTCTGCTGCAACATAGGGTCTACACAACAACAGATGACATCAACTGGTGTGGTATGGCATCAACTGGTGTGGGTACAACTGATGCGTATAAGCCTATGTATATCGACAATAACTATTTATAACTATACATACTTTATCGAAAAGTTCTGTCGGTACAGTACAGGCCGCCGTTTCGGTCCGGTCTAGAAAATTCCGGACCAGTTACAACTCTGGATCCCAAAGTTTTTAAATTTTCTTGCTTAGGAACATGCTGATGTATGGAAAGTTCTGTTTGAATACGATTGCTTCTCAATTTCTCACCTATGTGAGTGCTTAAATACCTCTTTGTGGACTTTTTGTGCGTACAACGCATCAAGTAACGGTCACAGGTACATTGAAAAACAGGGACCCTTGAATTCTGCGCTTGAAATTTCTGCTTTCTGCGCACAATTTTTCTAGATTCTGCATTTTTCTGTGTGTGATATCACTTTCCAGTTTCCTCATAATTACCACTAATATTAAGTATGCTATATTAAGTATACTATTAAGTTAATCAATGAAGGCTATATCATATATACTTAGACTATTAATACAAAATCTATATAATTCATTTGAATTATAGTGATTACAAAGCCTTTGCTATTGAAGTAATGACTACCTAATACTAATTAATTGCCGTTCGCAAAAAAAACAAAACTATTACTGAAATATCTATAATTGCATGCATCAAAATATTGAAAATCATAAAAGGCACTTCAGTTTTCGTCCTTCAGATTTTGTTTTCTGTATGTGTCTACTTTACATAGACTGCTGAAAGACTGATCGACATCGTCATATGACCCGGCATTTTAAGTCGAAGCACTACCGCTGCGGATAAATTGGGAAATTGACTGCGAACGGCTTTCCAAAATGTCAAAATATGTGTGTTGGGGAGATTCTGGTTTATTTTTGAAAATTCTGTTATTGTATTCTTGATATCCCTCTCGAATGAACGGACCAAAAGCTAATTTTCGTCTCTGATTTTCTTATTTCTGTTGTCAGTTTCTGTGCGAGCCTTCTGTTCTATTCGATTTCTTATTCCAGTAATATCATCAAGATAAAATCCATTGTTGTGGTGATCTTCTCAGCAGCAGAATATTTTGATCAATACAAATTTTTAAAGCTCGACTGAGCAAAGATCTGATGGCTGTCGATTAGGAGCATAGGCAAAACTAGGAGTATGCATTACAGTGTGGGGGATTTAATCTGAAATCATGCAGTTGGTATTCTCTTCCACAGTAAAAAAAATATTGGCATTCAATTGAATGCTAAACTATTGATGAAGCTCAAAACATTTTATTGTCACTACTGCTTTTGTAAACTGAAAGGCAATCGTTTATGCTGACGATAGAAAATTGACTATTCACCTTCATACTTAATCGAATCAAGACACGACACGGTCAAAAAATTCGAAGGATCCAGGAAACGGAAGTTGCCAAAGTTAAACAATTACCCTAGTGGAGAATCCTGTAAATAATTAGGTAATTAAAAGTCATGAACGAATGAATATAAATGAATACTGACAACATAGAGTAACCTACTCTAGTATAGAGCAGGTACTGAAATACGTATAAAGGCAAGTCTACTCAACTGAAGACGGTAAGGGAAATAAATTAATACTTATAAACAATTTTATTTTTATCAAGGTTTGTTTATTTGTTTATTTGCTTTTTTATTTAGGTTTGTTTCTAAAGAATTTACTTTCTAGCATATCAAAAGCAAAGGCATCCGTGGTGTGACCAAGGCTGGAAGCCACAGCCATTTGATGATGCAATTGATTGTCAAAGCTGAACAAAATGCTTGTTCACGCAAGTTTTGGCAAATTTCCAAAGTTTATCCAGGGAAAGTAAAATCTTGAAGATACTTCAATGAAATAGTGTGGTGATAGTGTGAAGTTCTTTTATGAGCGAGCTGTGTTGTAGATTGGCGCCTTCAATCCATGAAATAGTCACATCCTCACACCTCTGACTTCGTGGTGTGTGGTTGTCGATCTGTTCTGTATCTATTATCGTGATCAGTGTCATTATTTTCGGTTGTGGTGCGCTCCCATTCTGGATCTTTATGTCAAATTGTTCGCCACGGACTGCTGAAAGCATTATTCCACAAAACGGGAATATTTGTGCCATTTCACGCATTTGTTGAGCTGCTTTCCTCGCATCAAGGTTGGCGTGGTGGTAGCGTGACTTTTGGTTTCGTCACCGTCGTGCACTGCCAAATCGTGCTGCAAGATCAAGTTACAGGAGAATTTTTTGTCATCTCAACTCGGTGGCTAACGATGCTGCTTAACGTCCTGATGTTGTGAGTTCGATTCCTTCCTCAATCGTATCTTCTTATTATTTTAGTCAACTATGAGCCCGAATAAAGACAACGGCTCTGTATCTCTCGAATCAGTCAGATAAATAAATGTCCGACAATCACTTGAACAAATTATCAAAGTGTGCCGTAGTCAAGGACGCAGTCGAAAATTCTTCTACTATCAGTAGTTGCCGAGTTATTGCTAGAGACGACATTAAAAATTTTCAGAACAGATTTTACCCCCTGAAAAAACATTTCTAACTAAAGCGCCCATTATTCTACTGTCCAATGTACAATCTCTTCCTGCTAAACTCGATGATTTGGAAGCTGTCTCTCCATAATTCAACCCGATATCATGGCGTTCAGTGAAACCGTGGCAACACCAAAACAAAAGAAAGGAGGATGTGTCTGCGCATTTGCCAAAAGGAATAATAATGCCACACCTATTACATGTGAGGTGATACCTACTACTTTTGAATGCCTCGGTTTAAAATTGCATGATTTCGATATTACCTTATTGGTTTTGTATGTTCCTCCTTCTCTGAGCTCACCGCAGTTAAGAGTTAATTGACCATGTAACTATGATTCTTCTGTAGCAGATCATTTTATAATTGTTGGTGACTTGAACCAATTAAACCCTGCAAATGGGACTGGAAGATATTCTCAACACAAGCTTTACCGACCAATCGTGGACACAGGCTACTCTTCCAGTTTCATTCGGTGGGCTTGGTACTCGAAAGGCTTCATCTTTAGCGCTGCCCGCATTTATTGCTTCTTCAATGAATTGTTCTAATTATGTTGATAACGTTTTGCCACCTTTATACAGAAACAACGACCCTTACTTGGATATTGCAATGAGTAGATACGATACCATACTGTGAGCATCTGATATACGCAAAAGCCAGAAATTTCAAATCCTCAATCAGTTCGACAAAAGACATTGGATAATGGCATCTGCACCGGCATTAGAGACACTCTGCTCTTAAATGCGACTAGTGTACAAGACAAGGCCCGACTTATTTCCACTGCATCATTACATTCTGGCGATTGGTTAAATGCAATGCCAATTTCATCCCTTGGCCTGAAGCTGGATGACATTCAACTGCAAATTGCTGTCGTTCTACTCCTAGGATCAACATTGTGCCATACACATACTTGCATCTGCGGCACTAAAGTTGAACCAAACGGGTATCACGGACTTAGCTGAAAGAAAAGCGTAGGACGGTTTCCACGCCATCACCAAGCTAACGACCTCGTAAAGCGTGCTTTGGGATCCGCCGGATTTCCATCAGTTTTGGACCCCATCGGAATGTCATTGTCTGACGGTAAAAGGCCAGATGGAATGACATTGATTCCCTGGAAAGCTGGGAAATGCTTAGTCTGGGACTTCACATGCGCGGATACGCTGGCACCCAGTCACATTGCTGACTCCAACATCAAGTCAGGTGTAATCGCCGAAAAAAACCGAGGCAAAGAAATTGGCCAAATATTCAAATTTGAGCGATTCAAATCACGTTGTGCCAATCTGTGTCGAGACTTTAGGTTCATGGGGAAAAGAAGGCATGCGTCTCATAAACGAAATCGGCGCGCTCATTAAGCGAGAGACAGGGGAAATACGATCTACTAAATTCCTCTTCCAAGCGTTGAATATGGCGGTTCAGCGTGGAAATGCGATAAGTGTCTTATCCACCATGCCGCGTACATCAACTTTGGATGAAATTTTTCTCCTGTAATTTAATTTTTATTTGTAATTTTTCCTGTAATTGATGTTTTAAAGAAAAAAAATTAAACACTTCGATATTATAGTGCTCATTGAACATGAAACAAATTGTTAAACTCCCTACACGCAAAGACTCGACACTTGACAAGATTTTGATACTTGATTCTCTGTTGTGTTCATACGTGTATATCATTGATGATGTTCCACAAGTAACTGTTGGTCCTCCATGGCGTCGTGATAGCTACTCCTGTACAATTATTTTCGATAAATAATTGCAAAGTTCTCTTCATTACGTTGTAGGTTATACAGAGAGCTACATGTTGAAGTTTTAAAGTATAATTGGTCGCTATCCATGGCAAAACTTTTGCCGATCCGAAATGACTCTCAATGTAAACTTTTTGCAACATTATTTTATCTTCCATGAGTGTTTTTCCTTGAGTACCGGTTAATACGTCTGGAGAAGAAAAACCATGGTTCAGCCTTAAGCTAAAACTTCTTGTTAATAAGCGCTTTGAGGCATATCGTCGCAAAGACTTTGTGATGTACAACCATTTTCGTGACAAGGTTAGGGATGAAATCAGACTGGCCAAAACAGCTTGGATAAACAAGACAAAAACGAAGCCAAACGGTACATGGAAAACGCTTATATCGTTCAGTCAGCAAAAATTCCGATAGACAACATAATCAACTCATTCAACTCATCAAAGGAAGCGGCTGACTAGATTGATAAATCGTTTGCTTCTTTCTTCTCCAATGCCCCTGAGAACTGGAATGATATCACTGCTCTGATTGACGACAACGACTCAAATTGGAAAGTTGAAGTGTCCATAGAAAAAACGTGTTACTTATTACAGAGACTGAGTAAGTGCCATGTCCTTGGCAGTGACGGCCTACATCCTCGAATTGTGAAAGAAGCCTCATATGAATTAGCTGGTTCACTGTTTCACCTCATCTCGCTGTCATTCGAACTCAACTCAAGGAGATACCCGAAATCTGGAAGATTGCAAATATCGTCCCAGTACCGAAACGAACATGCCGAACCTTACTGGATCTTTGACCAATCTCAATTCTGCCAGTGTTTTCTAAAGTGCTAGAGAAGTATGTTATTGGATCAATAAAGCCGATTCTGATAGAAAATTACAGCCCTTATCAGTTCGGTCTTCGTCCTTCTCCTGGTACCGTTCACACCAATATATGAATCAATGACTCCAAAACAAAGTATCTCGACAAAGACAAATCCTCTGTTGCATCAGTTTGACAGCCTCCTTCGATAGTCGGAGACATTCTAACTTATTTCTGTCTCTGATGAATGCCAACTTGCCTATGCAAGTTTCATGTCATGGTGTTACAGCTTCTTAAGGAATAGGAGACAAAGAACAATCGCAAATCACGGAGTCAGCTCCCTGATTGTCGCCTCTTCAGGTGTTCCACAGGGTTCAGTATTATCCCCTTTCCTTTTCTGGATACACATGAGCACACTCACAGCAAAAAGTGAAAATGCACTGATCTCCATTTATGCTGACGACGTTATCATCGTTATTCCAGTCAATACTTCAAGCAATCTAGACCAGCCGATCGAGAAGGATATTGACCATGTTGAAAGTTGGTGCCGCAGCAATGGACTTCAGTTGAACCCAAGTAATGCTGACCTCCATCTCTGAATTCCCAATAATCCCACAAAGCGTGACTTTGGTCAACCAGTTGAGAATTGTGGGCATTTTGCACAATAACAACTCATCTTTGGATGATCATGTAACTTCCTTGCAAAGAAGAGCTTGTCAGCGATCACTTGTGATTAAGCTCATAAAAAGATTCCTTAACAAATATGACTTGCTTGCTATATATGATGCTACCGTTCGCAGTATAATGGAATTTGACTGTGCTCTCTTTGTCGGCATAAACAAGAAGAACTTTAAGAAATTGGAAAAAGCTCACCGTCGTGCTCACCGTCGTGCTCACCGAGTCATCTGAGGCCACAGTTGCGATTGCACTTCATTTGTTCCATTGCTTGAACATTGCCACGCTTCAGCGGTTAAGCTTTTCCACAAGATATCCCATAACGACCATTTACTCAATGACATTGCACCGAAAATGTTTCCTCGCTCATGCCAATATGAAGTACCTTTTACCCGTACTCTCACGCGAAAGTCTTCCTTTTTACCAACATGAATCAGCATTCTTAACAAAAAGTAATTTTGATCACTTTCTCATTATTTTACTTTTTTTGTTGACTCCCTGAATATGACTCACTGTATCTTCAATCTCTGTATATGTAATTTGCGATGATGATTCCCATTTCAAGAAAATAAAAGTTTACTACTACTACTGTTTACTGTAGTTTGTTCCTACTAAATATTTACTAGGCCTGCATATCAACCTCTATTATACTAATTGCCAAGTTACCAATGAATATAAATAAAAAAGTCATTCGAAATCTGATGCACTTCATTAACCATGGAAAATTATTGAATGTCCTCAAATGCTCTTAATCCTCTGTGTGATATATCTCCATCGGTCTCCAAGTTCGTGGAACTGTTTCCGGTGTTGTAAAGTTCGGTCATCTCTAGGTCGTCCCCGTGTTAATTAACAACGCTACATTTCACATGCATGTGAAATCATCGTGCTTGTTCATCATTGATCGTTGAAAACGCAATCGATGACGTGAGTTATCGTATTTTAACCTACTTTTAGATTGATGCTAGTGTCTTTAACTAAAGATTATCTTTCGATTGACCGCCGACTAAGCTGTGATTGTGAAATTGACTACAAGTCAAGATTAAGTTGGCCTATAGTTAGTGGTTTCGTACGTCCAAACATTTTGGGGTGTCCAGTTGTTGACATAAGTATAGCCTAGAGGCCTTACATGAGCTCATCGCTTATGACAGTCTGCAAAACGTTACTTTCGTCTTTTTTTGAAATAACGACTCATGTTGTGAGAGAATTATCAGCAGTATATTTTCAATTATACTTAAGAAAAGAACAAGAATGACAAAATTTAACAGAAGCATGTTGGCAATATAAGAGTATAGATATAAAGTCCAACGAATTTTATTTCAAAACAATAATTTTGCAGCGATGTATTGTAGGAAATATTTGTTTCATCAATTTACATATTTTAATGAAAAGTGCATTTTGAAATCAGAAAGCGTTCTAGGAGGATAAAACTCAGCAAAACATGTTGACACTGGTTGAACATACAAGATTGCACTTGTACAGATGCCTTAATTCAGGTGGTTGCAACAACATGACTGTAATGAAAATGTCAACACAGCATGCAGTAGGTTATTTTGCAAGAAAGCAAAAATCTAGGATTGACAATGCAAAAATCGAATTGATTATGCATACAAACAATTGCGATATCACTAATTTTGTAACAAAATATCAAAAGGTCAAAACGTTTATTTCTCAAATCGAGAGCACGAAAATAAAATATGGCAAATAATGTTACAATCACATATTATGAGAAATGAGATGATTTACAAAAGAAGAGAGAACACGTGTTGCATGAATATGATAATGTTATGGAAATATTTGCGGATAATAATATCATGAAGCAGACAAAAATGATTGGAGAGAATACGATGGCTCTGGAAGGAGAAGACACTGACATTGCACAAACAGCATTTGAATATCGGCCTATTTTATTATAGCAAGAAGCACATGAATGATATTTAGAGGAGAGATCATCAACATTAATACATGTAAACTAAATAGCCTCATATAACATAGTCTAGCTTATAATTATTGAAAGTATCACAAAGCAAATTCTACATACCTATTTAGTAAAATGTAATTAATTATTAAGAGGTCCGGAACAGTATTTGATTAAAGTATAAATATAATCACACATTTGCTGAAATCATACGTGCAAATGATACTGAGCAGCTGATACTTTAAAGGATCTTACCTGAAATGGAGCGTTTAACGTTGGAGCACAACTGCATCTAATTCAAGCACAATGTTCCGGACCTCGTTGACGGATATTTGACTGAGAGCGTTACTGCGTGTCTCGGTTTTGTGCAGTTGAATGATATTCATGCAATCATTCGTTGCTGTAGCAGTGCTTTAGTTCTGACGTCATTTGCTACTTTTATGATTTTGCTTGATTTCACAATGCCTCGTATATCAATTGACAAGAAATGGTGTTATTTGTAACCTTATATTGCTACACATCAATGCATCATTGCTGTTCCATCATTGCAGAAGCTACATATTCTGACTTCGTATTCAAATTTAGTGCTGATTACAAAAAACGAACCACCTAAATTTAATTGAAACTCAACCGATTCTCATGCCTTCCAATCGCATCGCACAAAAACGCACCATGCAAGGTATTCAGTCAGCAAAAATTCCGCTAGACAACATAATCAACTCATTCAACTCATCAAAGGAAGCGGCTGACTAGATTGATAAATCGTTTGCTTCTTTCTTCTCCAATGCCCCTGAGAACTGGAATGATATCACTACTTTGATTGACGACAACGACTCAAATTGGAAAGTTGAAGTGTCCATAGAAAAAACGTGTTACTTATTACAGAGACTGAGTAAGTGCCATGTCCTTGGCAGTGACGGCCTACATCCTCGAATTGTGAAAGAAGCTTCATATGAATTAGCTGGTTCACTGTTTCACCTCATCTCGCTGTCATTCGAACTCAACTCAAGGAGATACCCGAAATCTGGAAGACTGCAAATATCGTCCCAGTACCGAAACGAACATGCCAAACCTTACTGGATCTTTGACCAATCTCAATTCTGCCAGTGTTTTCTATTCATCAATTTAGTCAGCCGCTTCCTCTGATGAGTTGAGTGAGTTGATTATGTTGTCTATCGGAATTTTTGCTGACTGAATACCTTGCATGGTGTTTGTTTGTGTGCGATGATGCATCTCTCGAATGATCATCAATGAAGGTTCAAAACAAGACTACTCGTATTGGCGAAGGCATGTCTTTGTTCTCTCATAGCAGCTGCCGATTGTTTACCTTGACTGTTGTGTACTTTTGCGGAAAGGAGAAAAAATATTGAAGAAGTTTGAAAAAGAACTGTTGAACTTATATGAAGATAACTTACATATTCGAATTCCTTACAACGCAAGGGTTCTGAAGATATCACTAATATTTTTGATGAAAAGTGAGAGTACAACATTTTCAACCAAAAAGGTCATGATTTTGTGATAAATTTACTATATCACTGATTTTTTATGGGTTCACCAATTTTGATGACCAGCATGTCAGACGAGAGCTCAGAAAATGCGCTTTCTCCCCGTCCCTGATTCATTATCATATGCATACTCACATGCTTTCTTTTTGAAAAATTGCGATTTGTAAATTGAACGATTTTCATATTTTGAGCACGACTCAGAAAATGCATTATCGGATACATGTCTATCATAGATCATTTTAAAGCTGATAATGCAAGCTCTCGAATGATGCATGGTGCGTTGTTGTGCGATGCGACTGAAAGGTATGAGAATCGGTTGAGTTTCAATGAAATTTAGGCGGTCTATTTTTTATGATCAGCTCAATATTTCTATAACCTCCTGTTCTTACAGCTAAATCACGATTTCCACACATCATTTTCAACAATGGTTTGATATCTTTCTGTCCTGCGTTAAATGTTAAATTAGGCTTAAATGTACAATAAAATTGAGCTTATTTCAAGTAGCTAATACCTGTTTGACTTCTTTTAGCGTCATTTATCCATTCAGCTCTGAAATGTTCTACCAATCTAGTTTTGACAATGTTCTTGTATTCTTTAATGTTGACATTTAAGCGTGTTGCTTTTTCCCATAGATGTGGTGAATTCAAGTGTTTGAGTAGCTTTTCTATTCTTCAAGACCATGTATATGAGTACTTTGTACTATTAAAATTACTTGAAATATGATCAAAGCATATTTTCATGACGCTGTTATTGCTACACGAAATAATTTTGATTCAAAGTTTGATTGTGGCTTTGTCAAAATAATATTCAAGTGGAATCAATCCAAATTCACCTATCAAACAGTATATAGGAGTGCGGCTAACAGAAGGTTCTCCATCATTTCAATACAACAGTGTCGTGGTCTCCTTTTGCAGTGTTATGCGAGTAAAATACAGATTGTTTCATAAAAAATGGATCACCCTTAAACATCGCCTTAACTTCAACTTTGTCTAACTCCGCCAAACTTGAACAAATTTCTCTGAAATTTGGAAGATATGTCAGTTGTGCTTACTAATATCATTGTTGGAAATTTCAAGCATGAATATTGAGTTGTTTTCCTGTTATAGATAAAAAAGTAGTAGATAATTTGATCTTCATTTAGCAATGTTACACAAAATCATACCTCACTCTTATAAAATTACATTTGCTTCCTTTGTTATGTACTATGTTGTTCTACAAGCCAAAAGCTATCAAGCAAAACAAAAATAAAGAAAATCGGTCAATCACAGCCAGTATAGCAACATTATTCATCAACAATAATGTAACTGCTACATGTGATTAACTGGACTTCATGTTCCATAGTTTCCTGACTTCGTTGCGGTGGTGTTGGCAGCACTCCTGATTGCTTTCAGCTAGAAATCTATCTCTTACCGGTTGAAAACACTACAAAGCACAAATGAACAATAACGAGATCACATTCATAAAAGGCAAAGTGTCAGCCTTGCCAGAACTAGGGTTTTCTTTGCGAGCTACAAGCAAGCGACTAAATGTCCCTTACACAAATGTGCATCGATAGCATAATGATGATTTTCGACTGTGTCGTAAAGAGGGCTCTGGCCGTCCACGCAAAACATCCAAACGTAGAGACCATCGACTTGGTTATTTATGGATGATAATGCTACGTGTCACAGGAGTAGTAGAGTCAACTTATGCAAGTCTCAATTAGGGCTTAGGACATTATCTTGGCCAGCTCGTTCTCCTGATCTGAATCCCATAGAAAATGTATGGAGTATTCTAAAACGTAACGTTCGTCGTTCACTGCTACCTACAGATGGCTTATCACAACTTACGTCACTGTTAAAAAGAGAGTGGAGAAAGTTAGATCAGTCAAAAATCAACGATATCATCGAATCAATGCCTAGACGAATTGGTAATGTCATTGACAATAAGGGTAGGGCCACAAAATATTAGCTTCTTAAGAACCGTTACTTTATCATAGCTTATCATATTATATAAGGACATTTAAATATATTAGGGACATGAAATAACATGAAAAATGCTTTCTGTATCATACTTATGTTTTATTTAGTCAAATTTTAGGATGATCCACTTTTTATGAAACGGACTGTATATGTTAAAGCCATATACAAACCCCGACTGTTTTCGAGTCTTCAGTCTTCCTCAGGGGGCCGTGAAATAGGTAGAAACAGCAGTACATTGACACTATCTCAGTGGACCTATATGCATGTAGGCCAACATTTGCGTTGTGTTGATATAGAGTGATGATCACAATACCGTCAGCTCTGTTTTACTATTGATCACTGGCTTCAATTGTTTGATGTATCGCGCCTCTGTCAATACTATCCAGAGGGTCTTTACACTTGCCAAGAAACTCCCGGCAGGAATCACTTAATTGCTTTGATTGACACTTCATGCAATGTTCAGCTGCATCCACATAATCAGATTGTTTAAGGGTATCACCTTGCTAGAAGTGCAAACTGATTCAAAACAATGACACATGCAGGAACTTACTAAGTGGTCAAAAGAAATTCTTAACACCTTGCAGAGATAGGAAAAATAGTCGTCTGTACTTCTCAGTAGAACTTGACATCGATTGTATCTCCTTGCTGTGTGATCCGGTTGAGAACAGTTACTAAAACTTCGAACAATTTGGCGTGTTTGATGTTGAACTTGTTTCTTATTGTTCGATTTCTGTGGTGTTGTGTCAGCAGATTGTGCCATTTCATTAGCGTCACATATTCCAATGCTTCCTTTCTAGCCAAACAGAAGAAGAGACGACCTGTCTAATTCTGAAACTACAGCACTCGCTTTATTCAGTTTATCCACAACACGCCTATGTTCATCGAATCGATATTTTAAGGATCGTGTAAGTCTGACAGATGTTAAGTCTTTGCGATAATTACAAGTGAATCTATGCACCACAAGCGATCTATGCACTTAAATTTGTCGGGCAACATATCACAAATCCCACAATTCCCGCATTTCTTCGTCTTATTTTTAGTTTTTTATGTATAGTCAGTGGCGTCTTCTCCGTACCTGCGAGGACTTCGGCGCATCCTCAAAAAATAATTTTCCGACAATTATAAAAATGAAAAGTGTCATCATTCATTTAAATTCGATAGCTTCTCGTGACAGTTGTGCACAGCTTTCCGTCTCAAAGTCAGACGCTCAACCTCATTGAACAGTTTTGCAGCACGTGCTCGAATCACAGCTGTTTTCTTCAAACAATTCGACACACAAGCTGGTCGTTTGTTCAGACGGAGCATTGATGCACAAATGCACGCGCCTGCACATGTGTTCAGACAAATGCACGCTCCCGCGCCAACATTGGCTTCTCCGATAAACATGATGCTTTGCCTTCTACAATTTTTGCAATGAAATTCTACGCGATTCTTGATCGAGGCGCGGTATCTAAATATAGTAAGGGAAGCGCAACCCAATCGTTCCTGGATTCGCTTTATGTCAGAGAGGCCACTACGTCAACAGTAGCAGATGGCTGACGTTCAGACAAGACTGCGATCAGATGATGAGCGTTCTCCAATGAATGCAGAGTAATGCATCTGACTCGAACACCCAGATTCGGTAGAATTCCATAATTTGTTTATACATAATTGATGTGACACTTTGCTTAGTACTGCAGATGAGATCATAACCACGCCTTTCGTCCGAAGGGAATATACTGAAAAGATGACAGTCGGCAAACAAGGTAGGCCAACACCTGATATAAAGTTGAAGGTACTCACAGAGAAAGAAATAAGAAATACTACACAAGACATTTTAATGCATCAAAATTTCAAACATGTGAGCGGCTGACCGACCATGAGAAACGCAAGAAACTGTTGACCTTGCCTCCTTTTTTCTCGATAAAATGTGATCTGGACAGAGAGGGGATATAGTAATCAGTTTCTTGAGTAAGGCGGCTGAGAGACATGAGCAATCACTTCTCATGTGCGCATTCACTTGACCTTAAAAAATGTTCGTGAAATTTTTATTAAAAATTCAACTTTTATGAAAATTAATGTTGCAACATAAAAAATGTCTGGTATAGAAATAGTATTCCAATGCCGAGTGAAGGCCTATGTTCTGGGCGCACGGGACGCCACTGTATATAGTACAAGTTATTACTTAGGGAACTAATCAAGTTAACAGTCAAATTGTACTTGTTTATCAATTTGCGGATAACACGATACAGTCGGGGTTTGCATACAGCATTAACATATATCTAACTGGCATAGCAATACAAAAGGAGAGGATGACACTGTTGTTTTGGAATATTAAACAGTAGTTGTAAGTTGACAAATGATAGAAACGTTTGTGAAATTGAAACTGTATTTCATTCAATTCAGACAGTTTGTTATAGAAGCAAAATTCTCGATCATGTTGCATTTTAGATAGAGTCAGCATTTCGAAGGTATTTTTTACTTCCAAGTTCTTTCAGTTTTTTGGCTGTCAAATAAGACGCTTGTTAGCCTTTGCTAGTAAATGAAATTAGATGATTCTTAGTGTTGTATGAGATCCAAAATCCTAAGTTTTTACATTCCTTAACTATTTCAATGTGCTAAACTTCATTATTATAATTAATTCTTATGTAGTCATTATCATGATTTTTGTTTTATCATAGTTTATTTCTACTCGTAAAACATTATCGCTACAAAATTTCTGCACTATTTTTATTTGTTTCTTTAATTCGTCTTCATCATTACTCATCAAGAGGATGTCATCTGCATATATTAAAGATGGTTCATGAAAAATTCCGATTACTGCAGCATGTAGTAGTTCAGTATTAGAGCAAATGTCTTCCATGATCGTGGTTGGTGCAAAAGGACAAAAAGTGCATGGACAGCTAGATGCCCATGGCAAAAGCAGGAGAGCTTGCGGGGAACTTATCACAGATGGTTGTGATTTAGTCATCGCCATCTTGATTTGAAAAATTGCGAATTCACTCTTACCAGATTTGAAATATGTCATAAAAACAACTACCTCACACTATGCTGTAACTCAAATATTTACACGCATTTATTATGTGCCATCTGGGTATTGACATTGCAAAATGCATGCATTTATAATCGGATTAGCTGTACATGTAAACACTTCGACACATAAAAGATTAAAAATCTGGTTAAGCATCACACCAAGGTGAAATAAATGAAAATTAGAAGCTCTGTTGCAAATCCAAATTGCTATTTTGAAATATACACTTGAAAAATTGTTTATTACTTAAAGCGTCATGACATTTTAAGCATATAAAAATGAATAATACTCAATTAATGTTAATAAATAATACTGATATTGAATATAATATGCATATAATGACACATAATACTCAAATTGCTTAATTGAATTTTCAAAATGTATATTATTTGCACACGCAATCGCATGTGCAACTTTCGAAATTCAAAAATATATTAAATAATAGCAATATAGCAATTTTTAAAAAACAAATTTTCGGCGACTAAGCTTTCGCTAGGGTATTAAGATAACTGATCACCTTTACCTTGATGCAGCTGAGCAGCCGAAATATGCTTTATGCGCAATACATTAAAATATTAATAATTTTTCAAGTGAATATGTTTTCAAAAGAAACAATCAAAATTTCTAATTTTCAATTAATCATACACATGTGCATGTCGACATTTTTATGCAAACCTTTAATTCTGTCATTATAAGTCAAAAATCAGAGTCCTATTTTATGACATATTTCACAAAATAGACACTGTTTCAGAATGCAATCAACCTACCGACGCTCTACAGTAAGTCAATCAGTCAATAAAAGTTTATTTTCACATTTTTGGAAAACAGTAAGAACATATTTAAACATTTTGGAACACATAGGAACATATTCGTGAAAAAAGAGTGCGGTCAATAAAAAAAATACAATTTTTATTAAGAAAGGAGAGGGGAATGAACAATTGATCTTTTTTTTGGATGTTTTTGAGTAACTTCCTTTGGATATCAATCTTATGTTGTCAGCTTTCTGAAAAAACTTGCCTTCTAGCCTTTAGGGATTTGTAATTTTTGGAGTCAGCTTATTCACTAGTTCATGAAACTCAGTTCTGCTGTTGCAACAGCATAGCACTGGTGCTACATCTTGTCGTATTTTCTTCTACGCGGAACATTCAATGATAAATGCGTTAAATGATTCCTAAAAGTAGTCACGGCAGGAGTCAAACGATAACATCTGAGCACGCTCTGCTTCAGCAGCGATGGCCATTCAGTCATTCAAACGTTCTTCATATTCTAGCAAATGTTAAAGCTGAAAAAAACGCGCTTGCATGATGAAGACGTCACTGGTGGTGACTTGTCCACCGATAATCTGATTGATTAAATGCCACCTTACAACAACATGCAGAGCAGAATTGTGAGTATTCAAATCGATTGACGGACAGATTGCAGAGTTTACTTCGAATTGTAGAAGGAAAATACAATCAGAGGACTCAAAAGCACCAATATAGTTTGAAGGTGCCAATGAGGACAATGGGTCGCCCAGGAGCTCAAGAAGGAATTTCTCATTTCTATGGGCATTGTCAGTATAAAGATGATTTTTGGGGCCCCAGAGATCAAATTTGCGAATGAAGTTACTTGCAATAATTGCAATGTCGTTCATGCAGTCTAAAACTCGAGCTTGCTGTTCTATACATCAGATGCACAATGCAAATTTTACAGCAGATGCGCCTATCATGTTTTACATTTAAAACCAAGAGTTGAACATCTTGAATTTTTAGATTTATCCATCACAGTCAGTAGTAAAAGCAATAAGCAGCATGATGAGGGTATGCAAGAACAGAATTTTGGATGCACAAAAATATGGGGGCGCCCATTGCACAACGCCACTGCCTGCAGTCTAAATATCGCGCTTATCTCTAGTTTAAGTCGTGCTTAGGCCGTTTCCTGGATATTAGCTAATATATTGTCGCGCAACAGGCCCCAGTTTCATTTAAAAATGAACAGTGAGAATTGCGTCTATGCAGTTAGGGAAATGTATTCTCTTTTGTCAAACTGTAGCCTATAACTGGAATATGAAATCCTCACATTCACATTTTCATGTGTCTACTCACTTTATTTCTATTACTATCAATACAGCACAAGAAGTTTATTTCCTAAATCCAATATTTTATGGGATGATTGTCATCAATGTCTCTGACAATTTGGTGAGAAGATATTGTTTAATGTCAAGATTATCGGCCAATTGAGTATTTCACTTTGACTCCATAAACCAGATGGTTTTAACTTAAAGATATCAATGAGAGAAAGTGAGACAAACTTATAATTGTGCATTGATTTGGATATATTGAGAAAAGTGAGAAACCCACTTAAAGAGGTCATTGAATGAAAAGCTATCTTCTTTCTTTCTCGAGTGTATTTGCTGAGAAGATTTACGTGAAGTCATCACTGCCGGCACATGTTTTCTATATAACAACATTCTTTAACTTATTGGGATCAAAAATTTGTTGAATTATGTATCGAAACAGCATTTTGCATTTTTCCTTAATTGGAATATTGTCTTTCGTTCAATGCGGCGGTAAGTTTCGTAGACTCATACTGTCATTTGATTAATTTAATGCTTACGTGTTATAATCAGCTTCATATGATCGGACAACAATTTACTATTCAGCAGGTTAGAAGCAAATAGGTTTTCTGGCGGTTGAAGCTGGCAGATTTAGGTTCTTATTTAGCTATTTTTCTACTCTTAATCAAAGGTCGTTATACGTAAAGTTTTAGCAAGTAACTATTAACTAATTTAATTGAAAATTGATGTTGAGTGCTAAGACTTCAGCTGCCAGCCTTCTTAAGCCTGAAACACACATGCAGAACCATGAACCACTTCGTATCACGATCTATCTTAATCCATAGTGCGAAAGCATAAGGCGCATGCCATAAACTATCAGATGCCTTTGTGTACGCTAGCACACAAAAGCAATTACCATCGGCTTGTAGCCTGTAGCATTGTTAATTTTGGTTTATGGCTGATGATGGATCGTATTGCGGAGTGCGGAAGATTGCTTTTGGCTTTATTCTATTTGTCAGCTTAATTCTCTAATTTCCTGAATGGTCTTGTTGCAGCAACCTCTGAATGGTCACGTTGCAGCAACCTGAACGGGTTCTACAGAAATCGTCCTTTTGTGTCACCGTCTCACAACCCTCATCGAATTCTGTGATGATGTCTTGAACTCTTTTTAACTTTGACAGTGTTTTCCCTGCCCAAAATGTTAACAAAAAGTATGGTTAGTCTTTGACGCATATCAGCCTAGACATTTTTAGACGGCATGATCTGATGAGAAAAAGCACGTCACACAACTAGTGGGTAAATTCCATATTCAAACAATATATTTCTAAAACAATCAACTGATGCATCTAGTAGCCCTAATTTCACACTCACTGACATGGAATGAGTGAGCTTATCTACCATCACCATCAAAGCAACCATGACACAAAATCAACATCTACTCAATAACTAATCTACAGGGTGTCCGCAAATTTGCTTGACTTTAAAACTGAATATCTACATGAGAAAACAATAGACTTTTACGGCACAAACCATGTTTTATTACGTAACGTAAAGGGGAATTTACGAATCTAACAATAAGAAATGAACTGCTTAAATTTTACATTCCGCATGCAGTCAATTTTGTAATGAATATTTCATGTGCAATTATAGTTCTTAAACTTCATTGTGAATTCATTTCAGTTAATGTTCAAGTCAATTATCCGTATTGTCAATTATGTCGAATAACCTTACACAGGAGACAGAGATTAAGAATTTTTCCTATTGAATTCTATGAAACTTTCATCACCAGCCGTGACGACATGCTTAGTCATTGATTGATTCATTTATTTCGTATCATCTTTAATTGAGAACGTCAAATTAATCACCTTTCATGGCATGGAATTGTCACATGCCATATCTATGACGTGATGTTTTCGCTAAACAATGACAAAGACGTGTGTCAACCAATAAGCTGAAGTCTGTATCATAGAGTTTCGTCATGCTATGTTCAAAATCTCACTGTGAGGTGGTACATGTATTTTTGCTGGGCACTACTGCAGTTTAGTGCACCCTAAAATGCATGTGAGAACAACATGATTTAATCAACAGAATGAATGCCGTTCGTTCTTCCCTATAGTTATAAATGAGTGTCTTTGTGTCTTCGTGTGTCTTCGTCTTCGTCTTCGCACATTACACCGAGCGCGCGCTTTGGTGTAATGTGCGTAGTCATCGTTTGCGGGAGAATGCGCCGTTGTTTTAGGGTGCACTAAACTGCAGTAGGCGCGTTTCCGTCTCTTTCATAGAGGGTGCACTAAACTGCAGTAGTGCCTTTTTGCTGCCTATCTTATTCACAATGGATCCTCAGACTCGGATAGAGACAGTGCTTCTATGCATTCAATAGAAGTGCTACAGCTGCTCTTCGAATGTTTAAGACTCAAAGACGAATTCATGAAGATCCTTTTAATACATCGATTACAAATATCATCAAGAAGTTTGAAGAAACTGACAGCGTTCATGATAAACCTCGCAGTGGCCGTCCTACAGTGGATGACTTGACAATTGCAACAGTGAACCGCGACGTCGAGGAGACTAGTTCAAAATCAAAGCTAGGAGTCACGTCATTTCGCGAAGTGGCTGAAGAGGTTGGTACCATTCAAAGACTAGTGTCCATAAAATACTTCGACATGAACTAAGGCTTTACCCGTACACATTACAAGTTGTGCAAGCACTTGAACCGACCGACACAAGCCAAAGCGCTGTGACTTTGCGAGATCGCTTCTCGACAATCAGAATATAATCGATGATATTGTCTGGTCTGACGAGGCATATTTTTCACTCGATGGAATCGTTAATACGCACAATTGCCGCATCTGATCAGATGTTAAGCCATCAACATACATCTCAAAATCCCTTCAATCATCCAAGGTATGTGTCTGGATGGAATTTTCTGCTAAGTTTGGACTACGACCTTTGTTCTTCTCCAACACAGTGACAGCTGATTCATATCTCCAGATGCTTAAGGAGCACGTTCGTCCTCAACTTGCGCAAAAGCGCAGATTGTCTCCTGTATGTTTATGCAAGATGGTGCCGCACCCCACTTCGCAACAAAGGATGTGACGTATAGTGACCTCCACGTTCACCCGACCTGAATCCTCTCGACTTTTGGTCCTGGGAATGGATGAATGCGAAGATATACCATCATGGTAAGCCACAAAGCCTGGACCACTGACATCCGCAATGAAATCACACGCGAAGAACTTGCCACTGGTGTTACCGATATTATTCGGTGATTGAATGCAGTGACTGATTGCGATGGTGATCATTTCGAACACTTCATTTGAACATTTTGATCATCAAATATTGACTTCTTATTGTTAGATTCGTAAATTCCCCTTTATGTTGCTTAACATGGTTTGTGATATAAAAGTTCATTGTTTTCTCATGTAAATATTCAATTTAAAAGTCAAGCGAATTTGCGGATATATATATATCAAAAATGAAAAAATACCGATCTCACGCCGACATGTTTCTGCCAGTAGTCTGCCTTCTCAAGGCGGTAAGTAATTCAAATTTATTGCTACAAAAATTTATTGCTACAGAAATTCGATCTCATAAATGAAATATCTTGATTTTTAGGAGAAATCATAAAGTCTTTTATATGGCATTGAGGGATGGTTCATAGATCTTAATGAACATTGCCTTTTTATGTTCACGATCTATTCTTGTGGAACCCAAAGGCATTTTATAGAATGGTGTGATAGAAAATTTGATTTCCATGTTAGCTACACAGTCTCTTACATGCTTGCTGACAGGTAGGTAAGAGTATTTAGCTTCCTGAATCTGTTGTCGATGAACAGTAGCTCTATGGCGAAGGGTATCACCTGACTGGCCGATATAATAATCATTACAACCTAAACAATTTAATTTATAGATGCGGTTAGAAGAACTGCAAGTTAGGTTAGACCTAATACGAAACACCTTAGTGTTAAAAGAAGTCGTTTCTCCTACCTCGATGTGATTACAGCATTTGCAACGATTTTGGTTACATTTGGTCACTCCTTTTGTTTGAATTCGCTTATTTTTACGTAGTATGGACAGCAAAGACTTTGGTTGTCTCATACAAGATTTGAATTGGCAATTGGCAAAACTTTCAAAAGATTTTAAAGTATAAGCCACTGGATGTATTATGTTTGGATTATTGGGGTTGTATGTATGAACGAAAGGAATCATTTTATCATCGCTATTAGTCTTGGAACCTTTATTCATTGTCACACGTATTTTCTTTTGCTCGTTTAATCGAATTTCTTATTAGTTCCATAGGATAGTTTAGGTTGATAAATCGTTCCTCTAATTATTGGAATCGTATAAGTTTATTATTTTCATCTGACACTATTCGTTCTATTCTACGCGCTAACACAAAAGGGATATTTCTTAGAATATGTCTAGGATGGCTAGAGATTAAAGGGACATAATTGAAGCTGTCCGTAGGTTTATTATATATGTCCGTTTCTATTGACCCATTTGACATATTTTTGTACACAAGAACATCTAACAATTTCAATGATTGATTACTTAGTGATATTGTAAATTGAATAGAATCATGTAAATTACTCAGTAGTTGTTGAAACACCTCAAAATCCCCATAAGTATATTTCAATATTACCCAACAGTCATCTAAATATCGTGTTCATTTATTCATTTTAGGTATATATCTTTCATTAATGTAAACATTTTTATTTCAAGAAACCCCATCACTAGATTTGCGCATGTTGGCGCTACCCGTGTTCTCATTGCTGTACCTTTAATTTGTAGAAAGAAAGAATCTTCAAAAGCAAAATAATTATTTTCAAGAATGAATACGAGACTTTTGATTATAAAAGATTTATCAATTCTATCTGGTATTAAACTATCACATTCATTTAACCAAAAGCTAATAGACTCCAAACCAAGGTTATGTGGTTACATCACATGTTACAAAGAAAAATCTTCTATGGAGGTTTTAGGTTGTTTCTTCATGTTACAATCTTTGTAACGTGTCAGATGGAAATAATAAACTTATGCGATTCCAATAATTAGAGGAACGATTTATCAACCTAAACTATCCTATGGAACTAATAAGAAATTCGATTAAACGAGCAAAAGAAAATACGTGTGACAATGAATAAAGGTTCCAAGACTAATAGCGATGATAAAATGATTCCTTTCGTTCATACATACAACCCCAATAATCCAAACATAATACATCCAGTGGCTTATACTTTAAAATCTTTTGAAAGTTTTGCCAATTGCCAATTCAAATCTTGTATGAGACAACCAAAGTCTTTGCTGTCCATACTACGTAAAAATAAGCGAATTCAAATAAAAGGAGTGACCAAATGTAACCAAAATCGTTGCAAATGCTGTAATCACATCGAGGTAGGAGAAACGACTTCTTTTAAAACTAAGGTGTTTCGTATTAGGTCTAACCTAACTTGCAGTTCTTCTAACCGCATCTATAAATTAAATTGTTTAGGTTGTAATGATTATTATATCGGCCAGTCAGGTGATACCCTTCGCCATAGAGTTACTGTTCATCGACAACAGATTCAGGAAGCTAAATACTCTTACCTACCTGTCAGCAAGCATGTAAGAGACTGTGTAGCTAACATGGAAATCAAATTTTCTATCACACCATTCTATAAAATGCCTTTGGGTTCCACAAGAATAGATCGCGAACATAAAAAGGCAATGTTCATTAAGATCTATGAACCATCCCTCAATGCCATATAAAAGACTTTATGATTCGACTTTATGAGATCGAATTTCTGTAGCAATAAATTTTTGTAGCAATAAATTTGAATTACTTACCGCCTTGAGAAGGCAGACTACTGGTAGAAACATGTCGGCGTGAGATCGGTATTTTTTCATTTTTTG
Organism: Prostheceraeus crozeri; assembly: GCA_907163375.1. NCBI lineage: Eukaryota > Metazoa > Platyhelminthes > Polycladida > Euryleptidae > Prostheceraeus > Prostheceraeus crozeri. Next base: position 136,022 of record CAJQUW010006461.1, on the reverse strand, counting down.
GTATTCACTTACATTTGCTTTGATTTATATATATATATTATATATGCTCTATCTCTAATATCGATAAATCATTCCACTTCAATTAATTTAACACAACTTTCATATCTATGGAAATGTCATGTAATAATTGCTAAAAGAATGGAGGTGAAATCAGACGTCATTTAAATATGGATCAACAGTGTGCTTGTTTCGATAGTCGTCAGAATATTTTATGAAAACGATTAATGCAATCATAACAAACCAATCGCTTAAGAATGCGCAATTTGATGTCGACTCCTATAGATGCTCTAATGACCAATGAAAGGTAGTTAGGGCCTATTAGTTAGGTTGATTATGCGCCTTGGTGCGACAGCAGTCTTTTTTGTCAAGACCACTGGGAGTGGCAGTGATGACTGCTGTGATACACTTCTCTTCTTTGGAAAGTCTCCATGAATCAGCACGATCGATAGCACAGAAACGTAAGCTTGAAATTGGATGAACAGCAGTAAAATGTGGTACAAGAGGAAAACGTGTGTGCCCTATTCTTAAATGATTTAAATACTGTTAAATCCTCTGACGTAATGACGTTGGTAATGACGATTGGCCGACATATTTTGTATTGCAATCCTGGCATTCCACTAGATATACACAATGAGTGGCCCCGCAGCCAAGATTGAATAGTCAGAAGTCAAAATAAAATTTCAACAGATACAGCGTTTATTTTTTGTAAAATCATATAGGACGACGTTTCGCATATCTCGGCTTGATCACACCTAAATTGGATAGGAGACATTGCGAATCAGAAGTGATTAAATTCAGAAATCAATAATGAAGTGAAATAAAAGTGATGCAAGAAAGTGTGCCTATCATACTACTAACAATCGAAAGCAACTTAAGTAAAGAGATTAAATGAAAAATTATAGAAGAGGGAATACAAAACATCAAGATTTGTAGGTAACTGTCCATCCCGAGCAACCATTCATAAACATAGATGGAGATACGCGCGAAATGTATAGTCCTTCCAGTACCTTGTGTAATTGTGTAAGCGCCAGTTCACAATTTCCGACTCTATATTTCCATTGGTTCACCATTGTTTAATCGAAGTCAAGATACAAGAAAAGTGCCCTGAGTGATCATCATCTAAAACACCATACCGCTGAAATGATGGACATTAATTATTTCAACTGCAGTATTCTGGATAAACAGAAATCGGCGATGTCTACTAAGACGGCTGAATGTCGCTGGTTTGTGTTGAAAATTCCTAATTTGATGAATAGACGTCATGAGCTAGTGTGAGGAGAAATCAAATTCAAGACCTGAGTATATAACCCGCATCATGTAGCCCTGTCAGTGTACCCTTAAGAAAGTCTTTCAGACGAAACGCGTCGGTCATTTTATTTTCAATAAAACCTCTTAACATAAAAAGGGAGAGATTTGATTTTTGATTTCGATCAAACAATGGTAAATAAATATAAAGAACCTCCTGTTCAGTCACCTAATGAAGTATTTCTATTGGGTTCCATCCCTCTATGCTCATCTCTGAATTGATCTTGAACCGCAGAAAAATATTTTTTGAATAAGTGCTCTTTGGTGCGAGTGCCAACTGTTCTGGCTGTTTGACCAATGTACAACTTTTGACACAAATTCCATGTTACTTTATACACCACACCTTTTTGCACGCAACAGTTAGATCTTTCAGTCATCACGCACATGTTGCAGTCATTGCAAACAGACCTTTCTTTAGGAGGATGGAATACTTTCTTAAAGAATTTGCCATCAGAAAATCTCAACCTGATCATGCTGGACAGGTCACTACGCTTCGTGAGGTTACACATCTTGCGTTTGAAAGCTTCATTCACAAAAGGAACTCTCAAATATATCCATATTCATTATCATTTTGTCTTCTTTTCATTTTGTTTTGCTTGAAACATGAAAGTGATGTATATTCAAGAACATCATAGGGCAACCATTTTTGCTGAATTGCTCAATGACTAGATTAATCGAGTATTTTTGAAAATTTACATTGGTTGATCGATTAACCGCTCTATGCAATTTACCGTGAGCCACTGCTCTCTTTTGTGATAAAGGAACCTACGAAGACCAAGGCAACCTACTTCCACTATGGATAGGTTTCAAATAGAGTTTTGAATGAAAATTATTATTATCAATGCTATTTCACAGTCGAGGTAAGGAATAAATCCGTTGTCTCCAGGTTACATGTATCTGTAATCTCACTGGAAGAAACATGTTGAGGCCACACGACAAACCCGTCATCTCTTCCAATACAATTGCTGATCAAACTTATTAGTTATTAGTGTTTTTATAGAAAATAGACGCTGTATGTAATGAAATTATATGTTGATTTCTGAATATAAATATCCGGATACGAGAAGAAACTATCCCTCACCAATGAAATCTGACTTATTTGTTGGAGAGAGAATATTGAGAATCAGAAGCAAGCATGGTTCTTGCGGAGATGCAGGGATAGAGGCATCGTGACAAATGGTCTTATTGCCAAAAACCCTTTGATAGATTAAATTGCCCGGAAGCTGAAAGATTGACTGCTAAACACAGTCGACAGTGGCTTCTCTTAGCCGTGGATCTTGAATATCATAGGAGAGATAAATAGCACAAATGTGTTTTTCCACTCAATCGGGATGAAAGTTTGAGACTGTACCATTCAAATGATAGTTTGAGAGCTACGAAGTCGAAGAAACTTTATCATCTTTCCAAGAAATGCTTTTCCAGCGAAAATGGAGATAAGGAATGTATTAATAGTTTTCGTAATTGCGTGAAAACGGAAATTTCGGATAGATTACATAGACTTTTGAGCTGTAGGCCTTCCCTTACCTCCCTACTACAGATATCCGTGTGAGGAACATGGAAACTATGGAATGTCAAACTAATCTAGAAGTTTGAATTAACCAAGGCGTAGGCTTGTACCTAAAGAAGCCATAAATGAATTCTCTGGTGTAATGGTGATATTTTGAAGCAAATTGAGAACATAAATCAAATAATCCTCTTCATGTTGGGAAATTGAAACAAGAAATCCAAAGTCTTCGTGGTGAAGGTATACTATTATTGTACCTATGGATAAATCGTCTCGCCTTATGGCGATTTCTGGGGAAATGTGTTCGGATATCCATCGTATACTGCAACTATTGCAACTACGCGTATTGGAACTGACAACTTCAGCAAGGTAAAATATATTTTGCCATCTACCGTACAAGCAAATTTTAGCAAAGAATTAATAAAGATTGTCAGTTCTAACAAAGATCACCAAACTACTATTTATAATTGGCTGGTGTTATGCAAATGTTCTGAGCCCTGCTTGAAGTCAAAATAATTCTCCCCAAAGATCACAAACAAGGAGCTCTCAAAGGCCGCCATACTTCCGCTACTGCCGATGTTCTAAGTACAAAACTAGTTCATGAATTATCTAAACACCTTCAACCACTACACGTACTATCTATCTGCTAAATGCACATCTTCCTGTTGCTACTGCATTCATTTCATCGATTACTATATAGTATTGATGGGAGCACTATGCGCGGATATGGCTCTTTGGATGTTGTCGATCTCTACAATTCACAGGTCTCATGAATCTGTGGGTATTGACTCAGGCGGAAATGTGATGTCACTAAGGTATTTGACACCTGATGAGACTTCACAGAATCCCGGATAACACATAGAATTTGATGTATGTCATCATCATGTGTAAGCTGTTCTGCCAGATTTGCTTTTCGTGACGAAGAATTGCAATTTTTGCTTGCAGTGGCGAATTTCCCATATGCTGCCTTTTCTATGGGGCGCTTGGACTTTCGATAGTGCTCCACAGGAAGCACGATATCTGACATAAATAGTACATGCAAAAAGCTGAGATAATGCTCAAACAGCTCAAAGACGGATCGTTCAGAGATACAGGAAGATCGTTTTAGATGATGAGAACATGTCTTTCAAGTCAAATTAACGATTTTTGTTAAACAAAACGTACATAATTGACCGGCTTCAATTGGGGGACAGATTTAGATAGAATACTGATCCCAATCCTCGTTAGGAACAGGAAGATAAATACTGGTATATTCAGACGTATTTGATCGTTGTATGTGTTTCAATACTCTTACGCATGTATGAAACTTCTCATTGAGAATTTGTGTCAAAAACAAAAAGAATCAGCTTTGGTAGATCTCTTGAAGCACCGATGTCGCCTATTGTCATCAATGATGTGGTGTAAGGCAATGAGGTGAAGAAAATTTTGCTGAAATCTTTCACAACCCGAAAAGGTGATGGAGCACCACCCTGAATGCGCTCGCACATGACTAGCGGTACCTGTAACATAGGTAGGAGCTTCTGCAAAAGATAATGAAAAATTCTCATAGAATAATCAATTATGTGACAAATCGTCGGCTGTAGTTTTGGCACATTTCTAGGCGCTGAAATGTCACCATTTGAGAGTCTCCTAAAAGAGAGTTGGTTCTTACACAGTAGTATATACAAAAGTTGGTATATAATGAGCTTAACTTGTCATAATGACATTATGGTTTATGGTTTATGACATTATGATTTCATGAACTACATTACTTCATAAACTAGCATTTACGAGGTGTCGAATATAGGGTAATATAGGGACAATTACAACAGGACAGACAGTAAAGAATCTACGGGGGTGCTTTGGGGGGGAATTCCCCCCCGGCATCGCAACTTGCCCTCCCGTAGGAAAATATCACATTTTGCCCATATGCTCTCTAGCAAGAAATCTCCATTTCCTTGTCAATATTGTGACAAATTCATCATCTGTAAGTGAGCATGTGTTTTTCTGAATTTATCCATCGGATAATGCCATATGAGAGGGAATGGTGTGACAAACCCAAACATTTAAAAATAAGTACTTATTGCATGATAGGACAATCGCTGGTTGTCCTGCTGGTTGCATTAGATGCAGTACTAAATGCTATATTATCATTGAGCTGCCATTTGCAGACTTTGACTGTATCTGCATCTAACATCGAATACTTCGTTCAGTCAACGAAAAATCATCTGTTTGACATAGTTAATAATGATAATGCTTCATGGCGTGATCAAGCACGGATTCTTTATGATAAAGCTTCAGAGATTGTACACATTGAAGATGATGATACTAGTGAAGTAGCGCCAACCATCAAAAGACTACATAAAAAGTTTGTTGATACTTTAGATCAGAGGTTTAATAACAGTGCAAGCATTTTCATGCGAAGTGCGGCTGTATTATCAACTTACAGAACATGTGCGGCTGCTGATGACTTTCAGACATCTGTAGAAAATATTGGGCGTCTTTTCCCACATGTTTTTGAGAATTTAGATCGACTAAGATCTGAGGCCTTGAGCTTTCACTATTTTGCTCAAGAGAAATCCAAGGAATTACCGGATGGGAAGCCAATACATGACTTGCTCACTAGGGATCTGGGATATCCTCTCCTGCGAGCCCTGAGCTGCTGCATTGAATGCACTCCATCTACCACTGCTAGTGTCGAGCGGTCATTTAGTGCCATGAATGGCATTCACACCAAATTGCGGAACAAATTGTCCCCTGTGTCCCTTAATCATTTAATGATGGTTGCAATTGAGGGACCAAATGAACTGAGTGACGAAACAGTTACTGAGATCATGCGATCATGGTCATCGCAGAAGTGTCGCAGAATGAAACTTTTTTGATTTGAATATACTTACATTTCTTGAACGCATCAGTTTTTATTTCACTTATATTCATATACATGTATAAGCTGATCACTAGTTCAGTAGTGTCAGATCTCTTTCTTAACCGTGTCTAGTCGGTAAAATATAGCAGATTTGCCTGCCCCCTGCAGCTTGTAGGACCCCCCCGGATTTCATATCCTAGATTCAGCACTGAGGACAGAATGCAGAACACACGAGGTTATGGCCGCATTGATTCTTGTTTATTAGCTTAACTTTTGCATGATGCATGCAACGGCTAGTACGGTGTTAGCAGACGAGTACAGAAATAATAAATGATTCATACTATGACTTTAAAGACTGGTTTACAATGGGTCGCGCGTCGTACGTCGTAACACTGTCTTCCGCAATAGCGCGTTCTGATTGGTTAATGTCTCACGCAATTGCGCTTCAACTCGTAAGACGGTTTCCAATCAATATCAGCTGCTTTAACGCTCGTGTCATCCATGCGGCGTCACATGTAATGCAGTGCCCATTGTTACTTCAAATATTGCAGCGCCATGAACGTCGAGCGTTCTTGCTGCAAGAAAAAGAGAAGATAATTGTGACGTCAAATTTCACGCGACAGCACAGACGGTGAAGCGACCTACGACCTATTTGAAACCAGTCTTTACTGATTGCATTTATGCACATGGTATGTTGATACTTAAGCATGCAGTAACGGGTCATTTTAAAGAAATTGATGACACTTTTAACCATTTTATTTGTTTGTTAGAATTTGAATGCTAGACTGTATCAGTCCATTTCTAAAGGTGCGCTTACATGCACAACTTTCCTACCGACACCTTTTGATCCATGATAAGTCAGAAAACAATGGACAAACAAAGGAAGCAAAAGCCATGCCTTCATGCCTCCATGCTTTGTGCGTTACCAGTGAGAGTCCAGACAATAGTAGTTTAGTGAATGGTGATAAAGAAAACTGTGTTGATCTTGCAAGCTTCATATTATCCTGTGAGTGTCAGTAAAAATTGTGAGCTAAAGTTGCACAGTTTTCAACATTAGTTGACACTTTTTGCTGACCCTTACACAATAATAAGCCTATAAGATTAACACATTCTTCTTTATCACTAATCATTAAGCTAATATTGTTCCGACTCCAAATGGTGACACATGAAGCATGATCACTGAAGGCGAACTGTTGTTTCCATTGTTTGTCCATTCTTTTCTGACTCATCATGGACCGACAAGTGTCAGCAATAAATCTGTGCGCGTACGTAAACGCACGCTCAGCCGAAGATGCATGATATCTCTGTCGTTGAAAAACTGAATGCAAACAATGTATGCCATCATACGTACACATTGATCACCACAATCAGTTGATTCAAACTAAGAATAGAGCTAATTATTCAGACCCTTTCGAAAATTTTACAGCCCTCCTCAATTATGAAGTCACGCTAAGATAAATGCAGTGCATGTGACTTGGGTCTCAATATTTATGAATTTTACAGAAATTGGCTTTCATTCATTTTTGATACAATTTGCATTGCATGTATGTTACATGATAGAAGATCTCAAAAAATAATTAGGGCTATATACAGGGTGGGCGGAAAGTTAATACCTATTTTGAATTGTCTCTAATTCGCTAAGTGCAGCTCAGGTTCGCATTATATTCAAGCATGATGTGTATCAAGCCTTGCCATTTTTCTCTTCAAAGTCTTACAGTTAGATTATTGGTACTTTTGGATTTCTATGATTGAAAAGTTAGCAGTTTTTATCAGATTTTAAAAACTCAATTGATATAGTAGCACAGATTTTTAAAGATAAAGCTTTATATTTGTCTTTACTTGAGAGACCTAATTTGAAAATTTTTTAAGATGCAAGAATTTTGCTACATGAAAATGCACAAATCTAATTTTTTATGCGTTCCAATAAACTGAAAAAAGTCAATTTCCTAATTAAAGCATTCAATGCGAAAAATTGTAAGATACTAAAACTCAATATGAACACCCAATCGCTCTACTAGGGTGCGAAGTCGATCAGGCATGATGTTCCCTGACTGCCTGAGAAACTCCAGAGGCACAAAAGATGAAACAATCTGAATTTTGTTCTCATGCTCAGGTAGTGTCCCTGGCTTTGAACGATAAGATTCATCCCTTGGCCATCCCCAACATAAGAAGGCGCATGGAGTTACATATGGACTTGTGATCGGCCATTAATGAGGGAGGGCCTCGGCGACCTAACGAGCGCCCTGAGAACTGCCCATCAAGCCACTCCCTTACCAGGTGGGCGAGGACCGTCTTGCATAAAAATCAGGTCGTTGATATTTTTAATGTGCTAATGACCGGCCACACTTTCTCTTGTAGCCTGTGTGAATTCATCGCTTCACATTGGAGGAAAGGACCCACGATGGTATCTGCCATCATACCACACCAGACATTCACACTCGGTTATGATTGATATTTCTCTGCACGAATCGTAGGGTCGTTTTCTGCCCAGTATTGGCAGTTGTGACGAATGACGAAACCACCAACATGAAACACTGATTCGTCGCTCCACAAAATGTGAAAAAAATTGATTTCTTTCATGGCAATTGAGCATTCGTGCTCCATAATCAATAGGAGTGTCATGGTCCGCCTATACGATTATGACTGACGATAATGGATCAAAATTTACGCCTCTCAAGTAAAGACAAATTTAAAGCTTGATCTTTAGAAATCTGTGCTACTATATCAATTGAGTTTTTAAAATCTGATAAAAACTGTTAACTTTTTAATCATAGAAATCTGAAAGTATTAAGAATCTAACTATAAAATTTTGAAGAGAAAAATGGCAAGGCTTGATGCACATCATGCTTGAATATAATGCGAACCTGAAATGTACTCAACGTATTAGAGACAATTGAAAATAGGTATTAACTTTCCGCCCACCCTGTATATAGTCATATATTATCATCTGAAACATATTGAAAACGCATGTGTAATGCTTTCTTACAAGTTGGCATCGAATTAGGGATAGCATATAGGACCTACAACCGAATTGAAACTCGAATTCCATACAATTCTTTCAGCACAAAATCGATTATCTTCAACGACTACTTCTCAGTCTTGCAGCCCTTCAAATTCATCGCAATCAAAAATTGAGACATTCAAAGGTCTTCCGTGCTTTTTTCCATTCTCTTATAACGGCAGTTTATATGATGACTGTTTACCATATTCCAATAGCAGTTTGTCTTGGTGTCCGACAAGTTGCAATTATGATCGTGATCATAAATGGTCTGAATGCATGTGGACTAGGAAGATGAGTAAGTGGTTCATATTCTTTCCCTATTTACTCAAACAGCTTTAAGTTGACATGAACTTTGTATGTTCAGTTGTAGAGCAGACTGATTGTGATTGCCTTGCAATCGATGTCGATTCCTATGCACACAATCGATCAACATTTGGCGGCAATGATCCTGATGGCAAATGTCATGTTCCATTTATCTACAAAGGTCATTGTTATCGAGATTGTATTGCGTTTGATTCGCCGACTGGGCAGCCATGGTGTGCAACTTCGAAGTCTTTTGATCAGTTGGCCAAGTATACATATTGCAAGAAAGGTAAAGACTGAAGCACATTTTGTGGTCTTGATCAAATTTCGATATGAACATAGATTTATTCAGGTACTTCGTCAAGATCCTGAAAGACTTTACATTTCATCTCAGTGTCGTGCGAGAAAGTGGGTTATGTCCAGCGTTGCCGTGTAGAAAAAATTTCAGATCCATGTCCATACCCACGAAAATTATTGTGAACATCCATGGGTATCCACAAATGTTGTGATGAGAAGTGGATATAGTGCATAACATCTCAAGATTCATATTATAACATGTATATAATGAAATTGTATCAAAACTCAGAATATAATTTATCCTGAACTAAAAATGAAAATGAGAAATTATAAAATATAGCGACTGATCGTATCTCCCAACTCGTATCACCTAAAAATTCCACAACATCTTTCACTTAAAAAAAAAGTTTGACCTCGGATGAAGATGCTGTCATACCTAAAAAAAGTTCCCCATGCATGAATTTTTACAGCATTGAGCATTATGATTCCAACCACTAGTAATTCAATTCTTCACAATGATTCTTATTGACAGTTGATTGAATTCTGATATTTAATAATTTAGACAAGCGTTTTGATTTAAAAAAATTATTTAGCCTGTTGAAGAAGGCAATTAACTAAATTGACTGGGTTAACAACCTCGAAAATTGAGCCAAGATACAGTAGCAGTTTTCACTTCTTTGTATTAAGACTTAAATAATTATTCAGTTCATGAAGTTTTCTTGATAATCAGCTTCATTTACTGTTAATCAACCTACGCTTCTTATCAGTCAATTTTCTCTCTGTCTGACAATTAATGTTTCATACGACTTGAATATAAAAAATAAACTATCAAATAGCTAGCATGTTAAAACAGGAATAATTTCCAAGAATTTATTTTTTCAAAACTTGATCAAAAGTTTCTTTAGACAAAAGGTGCGGTGTATCATCAAAACTGAATCCTATAATATAAAAATTTCCACAGTATGCCACATTTTTTGAGTTGACACAGAACCCACCATGTGCTTACTCTATATTTGCCGACGATGTGGCCGCGTCTTCACTGTGCCTTCCTAGTGTGAGGACTACTACTGAGGAACTCCTCTAAATTCTCTTCAACAATCTGGTTTCGATCATAAGCCTTGATAGTATGATACAAGGTATGATTTGAGAAAACATGCCTTCTTCAATAATACAATTGAATTCATTGCAACAGCTATATCAGAAATGCACGGATTCAGTAGAAAGGTCTTCACGACGTCTATGGATGTTCTAAGATTTCGATATCCATCCATGGAGATTTCCATGGACATCGATGAATGTCATATATCCACAGCAGGCCTGCAGGTTATAAATGCAGTTTTTTCGAGTATATCATGTATAATATAGAAAATTCTGCCTATTTTTCTTTTTTACTTCTTTAAAGTCTGTCTAACTCTTCTGTCTTCATTATATTTCAAGAACCTTCAATGCCTCAAATGAATCAAATTTATGGTTCTGATGAATGTAAATGCCTGGTATGTTATGCGTGAAAGATGACACACATTAATGATGTAGCTGTTCTTTAGGTTCGGTACGATTCTTTGTAACAGAAGCATTCAAACCTGTCTCAATAAAAACCGCATCGGCTTATTGCTGTCCTTGATCATCTACATGTACATCATTGGATACTAATTGCTCACTTTCTTTCACTACCATGCTGCAAACTGTGCAACACCAAAACTACTTACGAAGCCGATGTACTATAAAGGAAAGCCAATCGCCTTCGCAGTATATGAGCACGAACAATAGCGCTTTCGTACATTTTGTTATACTCGTTTTGTACATCGGTTTCGTAGTCAAAGTCAGCCAGCTTGTCTTTGATTGCAATTAGCAGTAATGCAGCATATACTGCATTACTATTAACTGCAATCAAGGAGAGCTATAAACATTTCATTACAGATACTTCAGCACATGCTTGTGCTCACTTAGTGGTTCTACATTGCCAAAAATAATGCCGAATGTTGTAAAAGTAATGCATTATTTTCATCATTGTATGATCGCAGAAGCTCCATAAAATAGGACATGCTGTATATTAAACAAGTGATTTAATAGTTGGTAATTAACAAGTTCCCTTTTTACACGGATAACTACGTTAGTTCTGTAATAGATGTAATCCTGCCTTCAATCGTGTTAGATTTATTAGATTTGTACATTTATCAACTACATCAATTACAATAATTACAGAATTACATGTTTTCCAAGTATACGCTAATTCATTCATTCATTCAGAATACTCATTTCTTTCATCGCATAAAACAATAGTAAATAAAAAGCAAAAATAGCTTTAAAAAATTATTTGTGTAATGAGAGGCAATCACATTTTCAAAACCATGTAGATTTTGCATCAGAGTGTTCAACAAGTCAAACCTCCAACCACAAAAAAAATGTAGTGTATTATGTTTTATTTTATTTTTTATGTATTACTATGTCAACTATGGAGTGCGGTGCGTACTTGCGAACCTCTGTCTTTCTCCGCGCTCTATCGGAAATCAGCAAACCAGTATGCAGTATACACTGCATATGCAGAGTGTTCGCGATCTTCTTGCGGATTTTTATTAGTTTCTGATGATAATGACCTACATGCATACACTTCAAATAACCAGCACCCGTATGACGTTGACAGTTCTCTTTTTATTGTCCCTGTAGAGTTTCCATTGATATACCGTTTCAAAAAAAATTATTTCTATCTACCAGAAAACTTGCCATCGTTTTACTGATTGGCTGATCGGATAATCACTGAGCACCTGATTGGCCTCATTGTGCTACTCGGAAAATGATAAATTGAAAATCTGACATAGATTCAAAGATAAAAAATCAATTAGCAAATTTTCATGCAGGAAATGAGATAAAAAACCAAGGGCAATAAACATTTTGTAATTCTGACATCTTAATTTTGTTGAATAGCTACTCCTACTTCGCAAAAAGCATTGCTAACATGAAAATTTCAATTTCATGTCTTCTATAACAATCAAAAACCAGATGAAAATAAAAAACATTTTGTCGAGCAGATCAATTTGATATCAATTTAAATATAACTTCAAATTTAATTCAATGTCAATTTAACATCGCTTTAAATTTTTTGATAAACATAGAGAACATCAAGTCAGGTATTTCTATGTACACATGAATAGATAGATTGAATCAAACTAAATACCGTTCATCTCATGAAAGATAATGAACGTGCAGATAGGAAGAGTTTTGATGAATGTAGAGAAACTGTTTTAGAAAAAATGCAGTGCAGTATATGACAACAGTACAGTGACATGGTGACCATAGTACTGAAAGGTAGAAATTCTTTTCTCAATTAAAGGAAGTAAGTCATATAGATACGGTACATATACAACACGTCGCTTTAAGTAGCATTTTCTCACAAATAATGACGCATACTGGAATGGGAGAGCTTTCATGAAGATGCTTTAATATACGACAGTTTCAAGCATGAGCACTTAAGTTGGGATAATCCACATAGCTTTCATTTGGCAGCCTGCGTGAGTTCAGTCCACCAGCATTTGAACTATTCATAATTAAATAAATATTAATATTTATATAATCAATTATATCTGCTGATAATTCATAAGCACAGTCGCGTGTTTTCTGTGTTCAGCGGACCACCGTGCATACGTTTTGTACGGTGACATTAAAATGTACTAAAATTCCTCTCCCGAATAATGGAAGCATAGTTCATCCCATAATTCGTGGAAGTACTTCAAATAGTAAATATAGACATTCTTCAATAGATTTCCTCAGCAAGCATATCATCTTATGTCACGTCTTAAACAATTCAAAAACAAAAAAGAACACATTAAAAATGCAAAAAACATGTTTTCCTCTAAAAACGTGTTTTCCAAACTAAACTCGCACAATCGTTGTAAGATTTACTGCTGACGAATAGGCTTTCCTCAATCCTGTCAAAAGATTGACCAAAAGCGGCCATCGATAGAATGATATAGAATGAGTATCACCGATACTTCTGAAGCGTCAGCCACCTCTCCTCCCACTTCAGCTCCTCAAACACCACAATCTACTGCAGTCACATCCTCTGACTGCAACCCAACTAATTCAACAATATCCGACGTTGAAACACATCACAGACTCAATCTATGCTACTTCCCGTTCACTGACGAGCACGGAAACATTCATAATGACTGCATCCTCACCGCTGATTACGCACACAAATGGTGCCCAACTACTTGCAACTATCCAAGGGATCACATTCGAGGCAGGTGTGCATGGACACGACAGATCGGTAAGTGTTATGCCTATTTCCATCTGGATGATTATTATTAGAAGCTGTACTCGACATAGCCGTGGCTTCCACATAATGCATGTTATTGATAGTTTGTGTTTTTATGCCGACGGTTGCGGTTATGTTTTGCTGTCGACATCCAGATAGGCATATAGCGTACACTACTAAACAGGAGGATAGGGGAAGTCCTGAACAAGTGTTCTCAATGTCCCAAATGACTTCCACTAGCAGCATCATCAGCAGCAGCAACAACAGCATCATGCTACAAAGCTGTGTTTGCACTTGATTTGTTGATGAAAACAATACAAGAACACAGTGCGAGCATCACAAGCCATCTGCTGTCGTGGCATGTTTTAATGAGGAGCGCATGCCTGCCTAGTGTACACTACTTTCATTTTATTTGATTTTGATCAAGTGTGATGCATACATTATGCAATATTGCTATAAAGATTATTGGGATAACTAAAATAAGACGAATCGAGATAGAAACTAATTGAGCGTCATAACAGTTGCAGACGATCCAGCATGCGAGGGACTGACGGATGACGGACACCGTCATACTCAGCATTGGGAGACCTCCGGTGGCAACGATCCTGGTGGCAAGTGTCATATACCATTTGTTTTTGAGGGCAAATGCCACCGAGGGTGCATCCCTCTCAATAAAAATAACAAAGACAAAACATGGTGCGCTACCAACAAGTTCTACACTAATAGAAGGAAGTTTACATTCTGCAAGAAACGTAAGTACCACATCAATTGAATAACAATTCTGCATCTGTAGACATCTCTTTCAATAGATGCAAATTAGCATAGCCCTGAACATTGGTAGGAGTTGCCGATGGGATGGCATCAACAGAATGGCATATCAGAGCATCAACAGAAATTACTAAATGTCATGCTTTAGTCTGCTTTGATTGGATTTCAATTATTAATGATAATAATCAAAAAGGTTGCATGGGGCCTGTTCGACCGGGCATACTGCAGAGAGACATGCCCTCAGGCTTGAACAATTTATGCACGAGAAGCTTCCTTGGCAGTTGCAGACAATGTGTTTCCTCTCACAAGGACTCGTCAATGCAGTCAGGCTACAAGTAATGAGGTAATTAACAAAATTACAAGCCACATTTCAGTCAGGAATATAGAACAATGAGTTGATTTTGCGTTTTTCCTCAAATTCTATAAAATCAGGAATACTAGTTCATGAATCCATGCTACATTCAAATCCATCCAAGGCTGCCTATACACCAGTGAACAACACTGATGAAAGTTGGTTACAACCACTGTTTATTTGTTTGTAGAAGCAAATCTAGCATCACATGTCACTTTTTAGATGAATTGAAAATACTAAATATTCGTGGAAAGCATTGCCGGTACTCTCAAAGAAACTATGCGAGTATTGTCTAAGACCTTGCCTTTACATGTGGCCTGTATGACTTACAACCGACAAATATGTTTTCTTGATTGCAGTAGACAGAATGATGAAAGCTTCTCTGCATAGAAGGAGATGCCTAAACATTCAACTAAATCATCAATTATTCTTTCACTTTGATGATGGGATGTTGTAACTTTGTAGCTTACAATGCATCTTCTTCGGAAACATCGTCTGCTTCAACAATTGTCACCACTGATAAAGCTGCTGACGAGACGATTGAAACGACACCAATTTCGTCTGTCAGCACTGCACAAGAATCGTCCATCGGCACTACCACTACATCTGAAGCAGTCACCTCATCTGCATCGCCTGCCACCACCACCAGCAGCACCACCAGCACCAGCACCAGCAGCAGCAGCACCACCAGTGAGCCGGTGTCGATGAGTATCACCGATACTTCTGAAGCGTCAGCCACCACTCCTCCCACTTCAGCTCCTCAAACATCACAATCTACTGCAGTCACATCCTCTGACTGCAACCCAACTAATTCAACAATATCCGACGTTGAAACACATCACAGACTCAATCTATGCTACTTCCCGTTCACTGACGAGCACGGAAACATTCATAATGACTGCATCCTCACCGCTGATTACGCACACAAATGGTGCCCAACTACTTGCAACTATCCAAGGGATCACATTCGAGGCAGGTGTGCATGGACACGACAGATGGGTAAGTGTTGTGCCTAATTCCATCTGGATGATTATTATTAGAAGCTGTACTCGACATAACCGTGGCTTCCACATAATGCATGTTATCGATAGTTTGTGTTTTTATGCCGACGGTTGCGGTTATGTTTTGCTGTCGACATCCAGATAGGCATATAACGTACATTACTAAACAGGAGGATGGGGAAGTCCTGAACCAGTGTTCTCAATGTCCCAAGTGACTTCCACTATCAGCAACAGCAGCAGCATGATGCTACAAAGCTGTGTTTGCACTTGAGTTGTTGATGAAAGCAATATAAGAACACAGTGCGAGCATCAAAAGCCATCTGCTGTCGTGGCATGTTTTAATGTTGAACGCATGCCTGCCTAGTGTACACTGCTTTGATTCTATTTAATTTTGATCAAGTGTGATGCATACATTATGCAATATTGCTATAAAGATTATTGGGATAACTAAAATAAGACGAATCGAGATAGAAACTAATTGAGCGTCATAACAGTTGCAGACGATCCAGCATGCGAGGGACTGACGGATGACGGACACCGTCATACTCAGCATTGGGAGACCTCCGGTGGCAACGATCCTGGTGGCAAGTGTCATATACCATTTGTTTTTGAGGGCAAATGCCACCGAGGGTGCATCCCTCTCAATAAAAATAACAAAGACAAAACATGGTGCGCTACCAACAAGTTCTACACTAATAGAAGGAAGTTTACATTCTGCAAGAAACGTAAGTACCACATCAATTGAATAACAATTCTGCATTTGTAGACATCTCTTTCAATAGATGCAAATTAGCATAGCCCTGAACATTGGTTGGAGTTGCCGATGGGATGGCATCAACAGAATGGCATATCAGAGCATCAACAGAAATTACTAAATGTCATGCTTTAGTCTGCTTTGATTGGATTTCAATTATTGATGATAATAATCAAAAAGGTTGCATGGGGCCTGTTCGACCGGGCATACTGCAGAGAGACATGCCCTCAGGCTTGAACAATTTATGCACGAGAAGCTTCCTTGGCAGTTGCAGACGATGTGTTTCCTCTCACAAGGACTCGTCAGTGCAGTCAGGCTACAAGTAATGAGCTAATTAACAAAATTACAAGCCACATTTCAGTCAGGAATATAGAACATGAGTTGATTTTGCGTTTTTCCTCAAATTCTATAAAACCATGAACATCTAGTGCATACAATCAAATCCATCTAAGGCTGCCTATACACCAGTAAACAACACTGATGAAAGTTGGTTACAACCACTGTTCATTTGTTTGTAGAAGCAAATCTAGCATCACATGTCACTTTTTAAATAATCTAAAAATACTAAATATTCGTGGAAAGCATTACCGGTACTCTCAAAGAAACTATGCGAGTATTGTCTAAGACCTTGCCTTTACATGTGGCCTGTATGACTTACAACCGACAAATATGTTTTCTTGATTGCAGTAGACGGAATGATGAAAGCTTCTCTGCATAGAAGGAGATGCCTAAACATTCAACTAAATCATCAATTATTCTTTCACTTTGATGATGGGATGTTGTAACTTTGTAGCTTACAATGCATCTTCTTTGGAAACATCGTCTGCTTCAACAATTGTCACCACTGATAAAGCTGCTGACGAGACGATTGAAACGACACCAATTTCGTCTGTCAGCACTGCACAAGAGTCGTCCATCAGCACTACCACTACATCTGAAGCACTCACCTCATCTGCATCGCCTGCCATCACCACCGCCACCAGTGAGCCGGTGTCGATGAGTATCACCGATACTTCTGAAGCGTCAGCCACCTCTCCTCCCACTTCAGCTCCTCAAACACCACAATCTACTGCAGTCACATCCTCTGACTGCAACCCAACTAATTCAACAATATCCGACGTTGAAACACATCACAGACTCAATCTATGCTACTTCCCGTTCACTGACGAGCACGGAAACATTCATAATGACTGCATCCTCACCGCTGATTACGCACACAAATGGTGCCCAACTACTTGCAACTATCCAAGGGATCACATTCGAGGCAGGTGTGCATGGACACGACAGATGGGTAAGTGTTGTGCCTAATTCCATCTGGATGATTATTATTAGAAGCTGTACTCGACATAACCGTGGCTTCCACATAATGCATGTTATCGATAGTTTGTGTTTTTATGCCGACGGTTGCGGTTATGTTTTGCTGTCGACATCCAGATAGGCATATAACGTACATTACTAAACAGGAGGATGGGGAAGTCCTGAACCAGTGTTCTCAATGTCCCAAGTGACTTCCACTATCAGCAACAGCAGCAGCATGATGCTACAAAGCTGTGTTTGCACTTGAGTTGTTGATGAAAGCAATATAAGAACACAGTGCGAGCATCAAAAGCCATCTGCTGTCGTGGCATGTTTTAATGTTGAACGCATGCCTGCCTAGTGTACACTGCTTTGATTCTATTTAATTTTGATCAAGTGTGATGCATACATTATGCAATATTGCTATAAAGATTATTGGGATAACTAAAATAAGACGAATCGAGATAGAAACTAATTGAGCGTCATAACAGTTGCAGACGATCCAGCATGCGAGGGACTGACGGATGACGGACACCGTCATACTCAGCATTGGGAGACCTCCGGTGGCAACGATCCTGGTGGCAAGTGTCATATACCATTTGTTTTTGAGGGCAAATGCCACCGAGGGTGCATCCCTCTCAATAAAAATAACAAAGACAAAACATGGTGCGCTACCAACAAGTTCTACACTAATAGAAGGAAGTTTACATTCTGCAAGAAACGTAAGTACCACATCAATTGAATAACAATTCTGCATTTGTAGACATCTCTTTCAATAGATGCAAATTAGCATAGCCCTGAACATTGGTTGGAGTTGCCGATGGGATGGCATCAACAGAAATTACTAAATGTCATGCTTTAGTCTGCTTTGATTGGATTTCAATTATTGATGATAATAATCAAAAAGGTTGCATGGGGCCTGTTCGACCGGGCATACTGCAGAGAGACATGCCCTCAGGCTTGAACAATTTATGCACGAGAAGCTTCCTTGGCAGTTGCAGACGATGTGTTTCCTCTCACAAGGACTCGTCAGTGCAGTCAGGCTACAAGTAATGAGGTAATTAACAAAATTACAAGCCACATTTCAGTCAGGAATATAGAACATGAGTTGATTTTGCGTTTTTCCTCAAATTCTATAAAACCATGAACATCTAGTGCATACAATCAAATCCATCCAAGGCTGCCTATACACCAGTAAACAACACTGATGAAAGTTGGTTACAACCACTGTTCATTTGTTTGTAGAAGCAAATCTAGCATCACATGTCACTTTTTAGATGAATTGAAAATACTATATATTCGTGGAAAGCATTGCCGGTACTCTCAAAGAAACTATGCGAGTATTGTCTAAGACCTTGCCTTTACATGTGGCCTGTATGACTTACAACCGACAAATATGTTTTCTTGATTGCAGTAGATAGAATGATGAAAGCTTCTCTGCATAGAAGGAGATGCCTAAAACTTCAACTATAGTCCGTTTCATAAAAAGTGGATCATCCTAAAATTTGACTAAATAAAACATAAGTATGATACAGAAAGCATTTTTCATGTTATTTCATGTCCCTAATATATTTAAATGTCCTTATATAATCTGATAAGCTATGATACAGTAACGGTTCTTAAGAAGCTAATAATTTGTGGCCCTACCCTCATTGTCAATGACATTAGCAATTCGTCTAGTCATTGATTCGATGATATCGTTGATTTTTGACTGATCTAACTTTCTCCACTCTCTTTTTAACAGTGACGTAAGTTGTGATACGCCATCTGTAGGTAGCAGTAAACGACGAACGCTACGTTTTAGAATACTCCATACATTTTCTATGGGATTCAGATCAGGAGAACGAGCTGGCCAAGATAATGTCCTAAGCCCTAATTGAGACTTGCATAAGTTGACTCTACTACTCCTGTGACACGTAGCATTATTATCCATAAATAACCAAGTCGATGGATCACCAAGTTGATCTGTCATTTGGCCAATGTTCACTCGTAAAACATTCACATAGCGTTCAGAATTCATGGTTCCTTGCTGTATGTGAAGTTCAGAGCGGCCATTGGTTCAAATGCCAGCCCAAATCAGTAGAGTCGCACCACCTTGTACCCGGGGACGATGTAAATGTCTCGGAATTTCCTGATCAGATTTTATCCATAATCTCAATCGACCATCACTATCCTTCAGACGGATTGATGCCTCATCAGACCAGACAACCCGATCCCATTGATTTCGCCAGTGACAATGACTCATTGCCCATCTGAGACGCCTTTTTGTATGCTGATCTGATAATTCGATCTGAGAGGGCCTCCTACAGCTCTTGAAATTCGACTCAATAAGTCTTCCACGAATAGTGGACTTAGAAATAGACGAGTCTAGTGCAGCCATCTCAGTTAACGAGAGACTTGGATCAACTTTAACAAATCTCAAAATTAGGCGGTCTCTACATTTGGATGTTTTGCGTGGACGGCCAGAGCCTTCTTTACGACAGAGTCGAAAATCATCATTATGCCATCGGTGCACATTTGTGTAAGGGACATTTAGTCGGTTGCTTGTAGCTCGCAAAGAAAACCAGCTAGTTCTAGCAAGGCTGACACTTTGCCTTTTGTGAAAGCGATCTCGTTATTGTTCATTTGTGCTTTGTATTGTTTTCAACCGGTTAGAGATAGATTTCTAGCTGAAAGCAATCAGGAGTGCTGCCAACACCACCGCAACGAAGTCAGGAAACTATGGAACATGAAGTCCAGTTAATCACATGTAGCAGTTGCATTATTGTTGATGAATAATGTTGCTATACTGGCTCTGATTGACCGATTTTCTTTATTTTTGTTTTGCTTGATAGCTTTTGGCTTGTAGAACAACATATTACATAACAAAGGAAGCAAATTTATTTTATAAGAGTGAGGTATGATTTTGTGTAACATTGCTAATTGAAGATCAAATTATCTACTACTTTTTTTTATCTATAACAGGAAAACAACTCAATATTCATGCTTGAAATTTCCAACAATGATATTAGTAAGCATAGCTGACATATCTTCCAAATTTCAGAGAAATTCGTTCAAGTTTGGCGGAGTTAGACAAAGTTGAAGTTAAGGCGATGTTTAAGGGTGATCCATTTTTTATGAAACAATCTGTAAATCATCAATTATTCTTTCACTTTGATGATGGGATGTTGTCACTTTGTAGCTTACAATGCATCTTCTTTGGAAACATCGTCTGCTTCAACAATTGTCACCACTGATAAAGCTGCTGACGAGACGATTGAAACGACACCAATTTCGTCTGTCAGCACTGCACAAGAGTCGTCCATCAGCACTACCACTACATCTGAAGCACTCACCTCATCTGCATCGCCTGCCATCACCACCGCCACCAGTGAGCCGGTGTCGATGAGTATCACCGATACTTCTGAAGCGTCAGCCACCTCTCCTCCCACTTCAGCTCCTCAAACACCACAATCTACTGCAGTCACATCCTCTGACTGCAACCCAACTAATTCAACAATATCCAACGTTGAAACACATCACAGACTCAATCTATGCTACTTCCCGTTCACTGACGAGCACGGAAACATTCATAATGACTGCATCCTCACCGCTGATTACGCACACAAATGGTGCCCAACTACTTGCAACTATCCAAGGGATCACATTCGAGGCAGGTGTGCATGGACACGACAGATGGGTAAGTGTTGTGCCTAATTCCATCTGGATGATTATTATTAGAAGCTGTACTCGACATAACCGTGGCTTCCACATAATGCATGTTATCGATAGTTTGTGTTTTTATGCCGACGGTTGCGGTTATGTTTTGCTGTCGACATCCAGATAGGCATATAACGTACATTACTAAACAGGAGGATGGGGAAGTCCTGAACCAGTGTTCTCAATGTCCCAAGTGACTTCCACTATCAGCAACAGCAGCAGCATGATGCTACAAAGCTGTGTTTGCACTTGAGTTGTTGATGAAAGCAATATAAGAACACAGTGCGAGCATCAAAAGCCATCTGCTGTCGTGGCATGTTTTAATGTTGAACGCATGCCTGCCTAGTGTACACTGCTTTGATTCTATTTAATTTTGATCAAGTGTGATGCATAAATTATGCAATATTGCTATAAAGATTATTGGGATAACTAAAATAAGACGAATCGAGATAGAAACTAATTGAGCGTCATAACAGTTGCAGACGATCCAGCATGCGAGGGACTGACGGATGACGGACACCGTCATACTCAGCATTGGGAGACCTCCGGTGGCAACGATCCTGGTGGCAAGTGTCATATACCATTTGTTTTTGAGGGCAAATGCCACCGAGGGTGCATCCCTCTCAATAAAAATAACAAAGACAAAACATGGTGCGCTACCAACAAGTTCTACACTAATAGAAGGAAGTTTACATTCTGCAAGAAACGTAAGTACCACATCAATTGAATAACAATTCTGCATTTGTAGACATCTCTTTCAATAGATGCAAATTAGCATAGCCCTGAACATTGGTTGGAGTTGCCGATGGGATGGCATCAACAGAAATTACTAAATGTCATGCTTTAGTCTGCTTTGATTGGATTTCAATTATTGATGATAATAATCAAAAAGGTTGCATGGGGCCTGTTCGACCGGGCATACTGCAGAGAGACATGCCCTCAGGCTTGAACAATTTATGCACGAGAAGCTTCCTTGGCAGTTGCAGACGATGTGTTTCCTCTCACAAGGACTCGTCAGTGCAGTCAGGCTACAAGTAATGAGCTAATTAACAAAATTACAAGCCACATTTCAGTCAGGAATATAGAACATGAGTTGATTTTGCGTTTTTCCTCAAATTCTATAAAACCATGAACATCTAGTGCATACAATCAAATCCATCTAAGGCTGCCTATACACCAGTAAACAACACTGATGAAAGTTGGTTACAACCACTGTTCATTTGTTTGTAGAAGCAAATCTAGCATCACATGTCACTTTTTAGATGAATTGAAAATACTAGCTATTCGTGGAAAGCATTACCGGTACTCTCAAAGAAACTATGCGAGTATTGTCTAAGACCTTGCCTTTACATGTGGCCTGTATGACTTACAACCGACAAATATGTTTTCTTGATTGCAGTAGACAGAATGATGAAAGCTTCTCTGCATAGAAGGAGATGCCTAAAACTTCAACTAAATCATCAATTATTCTTTCACTTTGATGATGGGATGTTGTCACTTTGTAGCTTACAATGCATCTTCTTTGGAAACATCGTCTGCTTCAACAATTGTCACCACTGATAAAGCTGCTGACGAGACGATTGAAACGACACCAATTTCGTCTGTCAGCAATGCACAAGAGTCGTCCATCAGCACTACCACTACATCTGAAGCACTCACCTCATCTGCATCGCCTGCCATCACCACCCCGCCACCAGTGAGCCGGTGTCGATGAGTATCACCGATACTTCTGAAGCGTCAGCCACCTCTCCTCCCACTTCAGCTCCTCAAACACCACAATCTACTGCAGTCACATCCTCTGACTGCAACCCAACTAATTCAACAATATCCGACGTTGAAACACATCACAGACTCAATCTATGCTACTTCCCGTTCACTGACGAGCACGGAAACATTCATAATGACTGCATCCTCACCGCTGATTACGCACACAAATGGTGCCCAACTACTTGCAACTATCCAAGGGATCACATTCGAGGCAGGTGTGCATGGACACGACAGATGGGTAAGTGTTGTGCCTATTTCCATCTGGATGATTATTATTAGAAGCTGTACTCGACATAACCGTGGCTTTCACATAATGCATGTTATTAATGTGTGATGCATACATTATGCAATATTGCTATAAAGATTATTTGGATAACTAAAATAAGACGAATCGAGATAAAAACTAATTGAGCATCATAACAGTTGCAGACGATCCAGCATGCCAGGGACTGACGGATGACGGACACCGTCATACTCAGCATTGGAAGACCTCCGGTGGCAACGATCCTGGTGGCAAGTGTCATATACCATTTGTTTTTGAGGGCAAATGCCACCGAGGGTGCATCCCTCTCAATAAAAATAACAAAGACAAAACATGGTGCGCTACCAACAAGTTCTACACTAATAGAAGGAAGTTTACATTCTGCAAGAAACGTAAGTACCACATCAATTGAATAACAATTTTGCATCTGTAGACATCTCTTTCAATAGATGCAAATTAGCATAGCCCTGAACATTGGTTGGAGTTGCCGATGGGATGGCATCAACAGAAATTACTAAATGTCATGCTTTAGTCTGCTTTGATTGGATTTCAATTATTGATGATAATAATCAAAAAGGTTGCATGGGGCCTGTTCGACCGGGCATACTGCAGAGAGACATGCCCTCAGGCTTGAACAATTTATGCACGAGAAGCTTCCTTGGCAGTTGCAGACGATGTGTTTCCTCTCACAAGGACTCGTCAATGCAGTCAGGCTACAAGTAATGAGCTAATTAACAAAATTACAAGCCACATTTCAGTCAGGAATATAGAACATGAGTTGATTTTGCGTTTTTCCTCAAATTCTATAAAACCATGAACATCTAGTGCATACAATCAAATCCATCCAAGGCTGCCTATACACCAGTAAACAACACTGATGAAAGTTGGTTACAACCACTGTTCATTTGTTTGTAGAAGCAAATCTAGCATCACATGTCACTTTTTAAATAATCTAAAAATACTAAATATTCGTGGAAAGCATTGCTGCTACTCTCAAAGAAACTATGCGAGTATTGTCTAAGACCTTGCCTTTACATGTGGCCTGTATGACTTACAACCGACAAATATGTTTTCTTGATTGCAGTAGACAGAATGATGAAAGCTTCTCTGCATAGAAGGAGATGCCTAAAACTTCAACTAAATCATCAATTGTCCTTTCACTTTTATGATGGGATGTTGTCACTTTGTAGCTTACAATGCATCTTCTTTGGAAACATCGTCTGCTTCAACAATTGTCACCACTGATAAAGCTGCTGACGAGACGATTGAAACGACATCAATTTCGTCTGTCAGCACTGCACAAGAGTCGTCTGTCAGCACTACCACTACATCTGAAGCACTCACCTCATCTGCATCGCCTGCCACCACCACCACCACCACCAGCAGCAGCACCACCAGTGAGCCGGTGTCGATGAGTATCACCGATACTTCTGAAGCGTCAGCCACCTCTCCTCCCACTTCAGCTCCTCAAACACCACAATCTACTGCAGTCACATCCTCTGACTGCAACCCAACTAATTCAACAATATCCAACGTTGAAACACATCACAGACTCAATCTATGCTACTTCCCGTTCACTGACGAGCACGGAAACATTCATAATGACTGCATCCTCACCGCTGATTACGCACACAAATGGTGCCCAACTACTTGCAACTATCCAAGGGATCACATTCGAGGCAGGTGTGCATGGACACGACAGATGGGTAAGTGTTGTGCCTAATTCCATCTGGATGATTATTATTAGAAGCTGTACTCGACATAACCGTGGCTTCCACATAATGCATGTTATTGATAGTTTGTGTTTTTATGCCGACGGTTGCGGTTATGTTTTGCTGTCGACATCCAGATAGGCATATAGCGTACACTACTAAACAGGAGGATAGGGGAAGTCCTGAACCAGTGTTCTCAATGTCCCAAATGACTCCCACTAGCAGCATCAGCAGCATCAGCAGCAATAGCAGCATCATGCTACAAAGCTGTGTTTGCACTTGAGTTGTTGATGAAAGCAATATAATAACACAGTGCGAGCATCACAAGCCATCTGCTGTCGTGGCATGTTTTAATGAGGAGCGCATGCCTGCCTAGTGTACACTGCTTTGATTCTATTTAATTTTGATCAAGTGTGATGCATACATTATGCAATATTGCTATAAAGATTATTGGGATAACTAAAATAAGACGAATCGAGATAGAAACTAATTGAGCGTCATAACAGTTGCAGACGATCCAGCATGCGAGGGACTGACGGATGACGGACACCGTCATACTCAGCATTGGGAGACCTCCGGTGGCAACGATCCTGGTGGCAAGTGTCATATACCATTTGTTTTTGAGGGCAAATGCCACCGAGGGTGCATCCCTCTCAATAAAAATAACAAAGACAAAACATGGTGCGCTACCAACAAGTTCTACACTAATAGAAGGAAGTTTACATTCTGCAAGAAACGTAAGTACCACATCAATTGAATAACAATTCTGCATTTGTAGACATCTCTTTCAATAGATGCAAATTAGCATAGCCCTGAACATTGGTTGGAGTTGCCGATGGGATGGCATCAACAGAAATTACTAAATGTCATGCTTTAGTCTGCTTTGATTGGATTTCAATTATTGATGATAATAATCAAAAAGGTTGCATGGGGCCTGTTCGACCGGGCATACTGCACAGAGACATGCCCTCAGGCTTGAACAGTTTAAGCACGAGAAGCTTCCTTGGCAGTTGCAGACGATGTGTTTCCTCTCACAAGGACTCGTCAATGCAGTCAGGCTACAAGTAATGAGCTAATTAACAAAATTACAAGCCACATTTCAGTCAGGAATATAGAACATGAGTTGATTTTGCGTTTTTCCTCAAATTCTATAAAACCATGAACATCTAGTGCATACAATCAAATCCATCCAAGGCTGCCTATACACCAGTAAACAACACTGATGAAAGTTGGTTACAACCACTGTTCATTTGTTTGTAGAAGCAAATCTAGCATCACATGTCACTTTTTAAATAATCTAAAAATACTAAATATTCGTGGAAAGCATTGCTGGTACTCTCAAAGAAACTATGCGAGTATTGTCTAAGACCTTGCCTTTACATGTGGCCTGTATGACTTGCAACCGACAAATATGTTTTCTTGATTGCAGTAGACAGAATGATGAAAGCTTCTCTGCATAGAAGGAGATGCCTAAAACTTCAACTAAATCATCAATTATCCTTTCACTTTTATGATGGGATGTTGTCACTTTGTAGCTTACAATGCATCTTCTTTGGAAACATCGTCTGCTTCAACAATTGTCACCACTGATAAAGCTGCTGACGAGACGATTGAAACGACATCAATTTCGTCTGTCAGCAATGCACAAGAGTCGTCTGTCAGCACTACCACTACATCTGAAGCACTCACCTCATCTGCATCGCCTGCCACCACCACCACCACCAGCAGCAGCAGCACCACCAGTGAGCCGGTGTCGATGAGTATCACCGATACTTCTGAAGCGTCAGCCACCTCTCCTCCCACTTCAGCTCCTCAAACACCACAATCTACTGCAGTCACATCCTCTGACTGCAACCCAACTAATTCAACAATATCCGACGTTGAAACACATCACAGACTCAATCTATGCTACTTCCCGTTCACTGACGAGCACGGAAACATTCATAATGACTGCATCCTCACCGCTGATTACGCACACAAATGGTGCCCAACTACTTGCAACTATCCAAGGGATCACATTCGAGGCAGGTGTGCATGGACACGACAGATGGGTAAGTGTTGTGCCTAATTCCATCTGGATGATTATTATTAGAAGCTGTACTCGACATAACCGTGGCTTCCACATAATGCATGTTATCGATAGTTTGTGTTTTTATGCCGACGGTTGCGGTTATGTTTTGCTGTCGACATCCAGATAGGCATATAACGTACATTACTAAACAGGAGGATGGGGAAGTCCTGAACCAGTGTTCTCAATGTCCCAAGTGACTTCCACTATCAGCATCAGCAGCAACAGCAGCAGCATGATGCTACAAAGCTGTGTTTGCACTTGAGTTGTTGATGAAAGCAATATAATAACACAGTGCGAGCATCAAAAGCCATCTGCTGTCGTGGCATGTTTTAATGTTGAACGCATGCCTGCCTAGTGTACACTGCTTTGATTCTATTTAATTTTGATCAAGTGTGATGCATACATTATGCAATATTGCTATAAAGATTATTGGGATAACTTAAATAAGACGAATCGAGATAGAAACTAATTGAGCATCATAACAGTTGCAGACGATCCAGCATGCGAGGGACTGACGGATGACGGACACCGTCATACTCAGCATTGGGAGACCTCCGGTGGCAACGATCCTGGTGGCAAGTGTCATATACCATTTGTTTTTGAGGGCAAATGCCACCGAGGGTGCATCCCTCTCAATAAAAATAACAAAGACAAAACATGGTGCGCTACCAACAAGTTCTACACTAATAGAAGGAAGTTTACATTCTGCAAGAAACGTAAGTACCACATCAATTGAATAACAATTCTGCATTTGTAGACATCTCTTTCAATAGATGCAAATTAGCATAGCCCTGAACATTGGTTGGAGTTGCCGATGGGATGGCATCAACAGAAATTACTAAATGTCATGCTTTAGTCTGCTTTGATTGGATTTCAATTATTGATGATAATAATCAAAAAGGTTGCATGGGGCCTGTTCGACCGGGCATACTGCACAGAGACATGCCCTCAGGCTTGAACAGTTTAAGCACGAGAAGCTTCCTTGGCAGTTGCAGACGATGTGTTTCCTCTCACAAGGACTCGTCAATGCAGTCAGGCTACAAGTAATGAGCTAATTAACAAAATTACAAGCCACATTTCAGTCAGGAATATAGAACATGAGTTGATTTTGCGTTTTTCCTCAAATTCTATAAAACCATGAACATCTAGTGCATACAATCAAATCCATCCAAGGCTGCCTATACACCAGTAAACAACACTGATGAAAGTTGGTTACAACCACTGTTCATTTGTTTGTAGAAGCAAATCTAGCATCACATGTCACTTTTTAAATAATCTAAAAATACTAAATATTCGTGGAAAGCATTGCTGGTACTCTCAAAGAAACTATGCGAGTATTGTCTAAGACCTTGCCTTTACATGTGGCCTGTATGACTTGCAACCGACAAATATGTTTTCTTGATTGCAGTAGACAGAATGATGAAAGCTTCTCTGCATAGAAGGAGATGCCTAAAACTTCAACTAAATCATCAATTGTTCTTTCACTTTTATGATGGGATGTTGTCACTTTGTAGCTTACAATGCATCTTCTTTGGAAACATCGTCTGCTTCAACAATTGTCACCACTGATAAAGCTGCTGACGAGACGATTGAAACGACATCAATTTCGTCTGTCAGCACTGCACAAGAGTCGTCTGTCAGCACTACCACTACATCTGAAGCACTCACCTCATCTGCATCGCCTGCCACCACCACCACCACCAGCAGCAGCAGCACCACCAGTGAGCCGGTGTCGATGAGTATCACCGATACTTCTGAAGCGTCAGCCACCTCTCCTCCCACTTCAGCTCCTCAAACACCACAATCTACTGCAGTCACATCCTCTGACTGCAACCCAACTAATTCAACAATATCCGACGTTGAAACACATCACAGACTCAATCTATGCTACTTCCCGTTCACTGACGAGCACGGAAACATTCATAATGACTGCATCCTCACCGCTGATTACGCACACAAATGGTGCCCAACTACTTGCAACTATCCAAGGGATCACATTCGAGGCAGGTGTGCATGGACACGACAGATGGGTAAGTGTTGTGCCTAATTCCATCTGGATGATTATTATTAGAAGCTGTACTCGACATAACCGTGGCTTCCACATAATGCATGTTATCGATAGTTTGTGTTTTTATGCCGACGGTTGCGGTTATGTTTTGCTGTCGACATCCAGATAGGCATATAACGTACATTACTAAACAGGAGGATGGGGAAGTCCTGAACCAGTGTTCTCAATGTCCCAAGTGACTTCCACTATCAGCATCAGCAGCAACAGCAGCAGCATGATGCTACAAAGCTGTGTTTGCACTTGAGTTGTTGATGAAAGCAATATAATAACACAGTGCGAGCATCAAAAGCCATCTGCTGTCGTGGCATGTTTTAATGTTGAACGCATGCCTGCCTAGTGTACACTGCTTTGATTCTATTTAATTTTGATCAAGTGTGATGCATACATTATGCAATATTGCTATAAAGATTATTGGGATAACTTAAATAAGACGAATCGAGATAGAAACTAATTGAGCATCATAACAGTTGCAGACGATCCAGCATGCGAGGGACTGACGGATGACGGACACCGTCATACTCAGCATTGGGAGACCTCCGGTGGCAACGATCCTGGTGGCAAGTGTCATATACCATTTGTTTTTGAGGGCAAATGCCACCGAGGGTGCATCCCTCTCAATAAAAATAACAAAGACAAAACATGGTGCGCTACCAACAAGTTCTACACTAATAGAAGGAAGTTTACATTCTGCAAGAAACGTAAGTACCACATCAATTGAATAACAATTCTGCATTTGTAGACATCTCTTTCAATAGATGCAAATTAGCATAGCCCTGAACATTGGTTGGAGTTGCCGATGGGATGGCATCAACAGAAATTACTAAATGTCATGCTTTAGTCTGCTTTGATTGGATTTCAATTATTGATGATAATAATCAAAAAGGTTGCATGGGGCCTGTTCGACCGGGCATACTGCACAGAGACATGCCCTCAGGCTTGAACAGTTTAAGCACGAGAAGCTTCCTTGGCAGTTGCAGACGATGTGTTTCCTCTCACAAGGACTCGTCAATGCAGTCAGGCTACAAGTAATGAGCTAATTAACAAAATTACAAGCCACATTTCAGTCAGGAATATAGAACATGAGTTGATTTTGCGTTTTTCCTCAAATTCTATAAAACCATGAACATCTAGTGCATACAATCAAATCCATCCAAGGCTGCCTATACACCAGTAAACAACACTGATGAAAGTTGGTTACAACCACTGTTCATTTGTTTGTAGAAGCAAATCTAGCATCACATGTCACTTTTTAAATAATCTAAAAATACTAAATATTCGTGGAAAGCATTGCTGGTACTCTCAAAGAAACTATGCGAGTATTGTCTAAGACCTTGCCTTTACATGTGGCCTGTATGACTTGCAACCGACAAATATGTTTTCTTGATTGCAGTAGACAGAATGATGAAAGCTTCTCTGCATAGAAGGAGATGCCTAAAACTTCAACTAAATCATCAATTGTTCTTTCACTTTTATGATGGGATGTTGTCACTTTGTAGCTTACAATGCATCTTCTTTGGAAACATCGTCTGCTTCAACAATTGTCACCACTGATAAAGCTGCTGACGAGACGATTGAAACGACATCAATTTCGTCTGTCAGCAATGCACAAGAGTCGTCTGTCAGCACTACCACTACATCTGAAGCACTCACCTCATCTGCATCGCCTGCCACCACCACCACCACCAGCAGCAGCAGCACCACCAGTGAGCCGGTGTCGATGAGTATCACCGATACTTCTGAAGCGTCAGCCACCTCTCCTCCCACTTCAGCTCCTCAAACACCACAATCTACTGCAGTCACATCCTCTGACTGCAACCCAACTAATTCAACAATATCCGACGTTGAAACACATCACAGACTCAATCTATGCTACTTCCCGTTCACTGACGAGCACGGAAACATTCATAATGACTGCATCCTCACCGCTGATTACGCACACAAATGGTGCCCAACTACTTGCAACTATCCAAGGGATCACATTCGAGGCAGGTGTGCATGGACACGACAGATGGGTAAGTGTTGTGCCTAAATCCATCTGGATGATTATTATTAGAAGCTGTACTCGACATAACCGTGGCTTCCACATAATGCATGTTATCGATAGTTTGTGTTTTTATGCCGACGGTTGCGGTTATGTTTTGCTGTCGACATCCAGATAGGCATATAACGTACATTACTAAACAGGAGGATGGGGAAGTCCTGAACCAGTGTTCTCAATGTCCCAAGTGACTTCCACTATCAGCATCAGCAGCAACAGCAGCAGCATGATGCTACAAAGCTGTGTTTGCACTTGAGTTGTTGATGAAAGCAATATAATAACACAGTGCGAGCATCAAAAGCCATCTGCTGTCGTGGCATGTTTTAATGTTGAACGCATGCCTGCCTAGTGTACACTGCTTTGATTCTATTTAATTTTGATCAAGTGTGATGCATACATTATGCAATATTGCTATAAAGATTATTGGGATAACTTAAATAAGACGAATCGAGATAGAAACTAATTGAGCGTCATAACAGTTGCAGACGATCCAGCATGCGAGGGACTGACGGATGACGGACACCGTCATACTCAGCATTGGGAGACCTCCGGTGGCAACGATCCTGGTGGCAAGTGTCATATACCATTTGTTTTTGAGGGCAAATGCCACCGAGGGTGCATCCCTCTCAATAAAAATAACAAAGACAAAACATGGTGCGCTACCAACAAGTTCTACACTAATAGAAGGAAGTTTACATTCTGCAAGAAACGTAAGTACCACATCAATTGAATAACAATTCTGCATTTGTAGACATCTCTTTCAATAGATGCAAATTAGCATAGCCCTGAACATTGGTTGGAGTTGCCGATGGGATGGCATCAACAGAATGGCATATCAGAGCATCAACAGAAATTACTAAATGTCATGCTTTAGTCTGCTTTGATTGGATTTCAATTATTAATGATAATAATCAAAAAGGTTGCATGGGGCCTGTTCGACCGGGCATATTGAACAGAGACATGTCCTCAGGCTTGAACAATTTATGCACGAGAAGCTTCCTTGGCAGTTGCAGACAATGTGTTTCCTCTCACAAGGACTCGTCAATGCAGTCAGGCTACAAGTAATGAGCTAATTAACAAAATTACAAGCCACATTTCAGTCAGGAATATAGAACAATGAGTTGATTTTGCATTTTCCCTCAAATTCTATAAAACCAGGAATACTAGTTCATGAATCCATGCTACATTCAAATCCATCCAAGGCTGCCTATACACCAGTGAACAACACTGATGAAAGTTGGTTACAACCACTGTTCATTTGTTTGTAGAAGCAAATCTAGCATCACATGTCACTTTTTAGATGAATTGAAAATACTAGCTATTCGTGGAAAGCATTACTGGTACTCTCAAGGAAACTATACGAGTATTGTCTAAGACCTTGCCTTTACATGTGGCCTGTATGACTTACAACTGACAAATATGTTTTCTTGATTGCAGTAGACAGAATGATGAAAGCTTCTCTGCATAGAAGGAGATGCCTAAACA
Source organism: Prostheceraeus crozeri (assembly GCA_907163375.1). Classification (NCBI taxonomy): domain Eukaryota; kingdom Metazoa; phylum Platyhelminthes; order Polycladida; family Euryleptidae; genus Prostheceraeus; species Prostheceraeus crozeri. Next base: position 103,242 of record CAJQUW010006461.1, on the reverse strand, counting down.
TTCAACTAAATCATCAATTATTCTTTCACTTTTATGATGGGATGTTGTAACTTTGTAGCTTACAATGCATCTTCTTTGGAAACATCTTCTGCTTCAACAATTGTCACCACTGATAAAGCTGCTGACGAGACGATTGAAACGACACCAATTTCGTCTGTCAGCAATGCACAAGAATCGTCCATCGCCACTACCACTACATCTGAAGCACTCACCTCATCTGCATCGCCTGCCACCACCACCACCACCACCACCAGCACCAGCAGCACCACCGCCACCAGTGAGCCGGTGTCGATGAGTATCACCGATACTTCTGAAGCGTCAGCCACCTCTCCTCCCACTTCAGCTCCTCAAACACCACAATCTACTGCAGTCACATCCTCTGACTGCAACCCAACTAATTCAACAATATCCGACGTTGAAACACATCACAGACTCAATCTATGCTACTTCCCGTTCACTGACGAGCACGGAAACATTCATAATGACTGCATCCTCACCGCTGATTACGCACACAAATGGTGCCCAACTACTTGCAACTATCCAAGGGATCACATTCGAGGCAGGTGTGCATGGACACGACAGATGGGTAAGTGTTGTGCCTAATTCCATCTGGATGATTATTATTAGAAGCTGTACTCGACATAACCGTGGCTTCCACATAATGCATGTTATTGATAGTTTGTGTTTTTATGCCGACGGTTGCGGTTATGTTTTGCTGTCGACATCCAGATAGGCATATAACGTACATTACTAAACAGGAGGATAGGGGAAGTCCTGAACCAGTGTTCTCAATGTCCCAAATGACTTCCACTAGCAGCATCATCAGCAGCAGCAACAACAGCAGCAGCATGATGCTGCAAAGCTGTGTTTGCACTTGAGTTGTTGATGAAAGCAATACAAGAACACAGTGCGAGCATCACAAGCCATCTGCTGTCGTGGCATGTTTTAATGTTGAACGCATGCCTGCCTAGTGTACACTACTTTCATTTTATTTGATTTTGATCAAGTGTGATGCATACATTATGCAATATTGCTATAAAGATTATTGGGATAACTAAAATAAGACGAATCGAGATAGAAACTAATTGAGCGTCATAACAGTTGCAGACGATCCAGCATGCGAGGGACTGACGGATGACGGACACCGTCATACTCAGCATTGGGAGACCTCCGGTGGCAACGATCCTGGTGGCAAGTGTCATATACCATTTGTTTTTGAGGGCAAATGCCACCGAGGGTGCATCCCTCTCAATAAAAATAACAAAGACAAAACATGGTGCGCTACCAACAAGTTCTACACTAATAGAAGGAAGTTTACATTCTGCAAGAAACGTAAGTACCACATCAATTGAATAACAATTCTGCATTTGTAGACATCTCTTTCAATAGATGCAAATTAGCATAGCCCTGAACATTGGTTGGAGTTGCCGATGGGATGGCATCAACAGAATGGCATATCAGAGCATCAACAGAAATTACTAAATGTCATGCTTTAGTCTGCTTTGATTGGATTTCAATTATTAATGATAATAATCAAAAAGGTTGCATGGGGCCTGTTCGACCGGGCATATTGAACAGAGACATGTCCTCAGGCTTGAACAATTTATGCACGAGAAGCTTCCTTGGCAGTTGCAGACAATGTGTTTCCTCTCACAAGGACTCGTCAATGCAGTCAGGCTACAAGTAATGAGCTAATTAACAAAATTACAAGCCACATTTCAGTCAGGAATATAGAACAATGAGTTGATTTTGCATTTTCCCTCAAATTCTATAAAACCAGGAATACTAGTTCATGAATCCATGCTACATTCAAATCCATCCAAGGCTGCCTATACACCAGTGAACAACACTGATGAAAGTTGGTTACAACCACTGTTCATTTGTTTGTAGAAGCAAATCTAGCATCACATGTCACTTTTTAGATGAATTGAAAATACTAGCTATTCGTGGAAAGCATTACTGGTACTCTCAAGGAAACTATACGAGTATTGTCTAAGACCTTGCCTTTACATGTGGCCTGTATGACTTACAACTGACAAATATGTTTTCTTGATTGCAGTAGACAGAATGATGAAAGCTTCTCTGCATAGAAGGAGATGCCTAAACATTCAACTAAATCATCAATTATTCTTTCACTTTTATGATGGATGTTGTAACTTTGTAGCTTACAATGCATCTTCTTTGGAAACATCTTCTGCTTCAACAATTGTCACCACTGATAAAGCTGCTGACGAGACGATTGAAACGACACCAATTTCGTCTGTCAGCAATGCACAAGAATCGTCCATCGCCACTACCACTACATCTGAAGCACTCACCTCATCTGCATCGCCTGCCACCACCACCACCACCACCAGCACCAGCAGCACCACCGCCACCAGTGAGCCGGTGTCGATGAGTATCACCGATACTTCTGAAGCGTCAGCCACCTCTCCTCCCACTTCAGCTCCTCAAACACCACAATCTACTGCAGTCACATCCTCTGACTGCAACCCAACTAATTCAACAATATCCGACGTTGAAACACATCACAGACTCAATCTATGCTACTTCCCGTTCACTGACGAGCACGGAAACATTCATAATGACTGCATCCTCACCGCTGATTACGCACACAAATGGTGCCCAACTACTTGCAACTATCCAAGGGATCACATTCGAGGCAGGTGTGCATGGACACGACAGATGGGTAAGTGTTGTGCCTAATTCCATCTGGATGATTATTATTAGAAGCTGTACTCGACATAACCGTGGCTTCCACATAATGCATGTTATTGATAGTTTGTGTTTTTATGCCGACGGTTGCGGTTATGTTTTGCTGTCGACATCCAGATAGGCATATAACGTACATTACTAAACAGGAGGATAGGGGAAGTCCTGAACCAGTGTTCTCAATGTCCCAAATGACTTCCACTAGCAGCATCATCAGCATCAGCAGCAATAGCAGCATCATGCTGCAAAGCTGTGTTTGCACTTGAGTTGTTGATGAAAGCAATACAAGAACACAGTGCGAGCATCAAAAGCCATCTGCTGTCGTGGCATGTTTTAATGTTGAACGCATGCCTGCCTAGTGTGCACTACTTTCATTTTATTTGATTTTGATCAAGTGTGATGCATACATTATGCAATATTGCTATAAAGATTATTGGGATAACTAAAATAAGACGAATCGAGATAGAAAACTAATTGAGCGTCATAACAGTTGCAGACGATCCAGCATGCGAGGGACTGACGGATGACGGACACCGTCATACTCAGCATTGGGAGACCTCCGGTGGCAACGATCCTGGTGGCAAGTGTCATATACCATTTGTTTTTGAGGGCAAATGCCACCGAGGGTGCATCCCTCTCAATAAAAATAACAAAGACAAAACATGGTGCGCTACCAACAAGTTCTACACTAATAGAAGGAAGTTTACATTCTGCAAGAAACGTAAGTACCACATCAATTGAATAACAATTCTGCATTTGTAGACATCTCTTTCAATAGATGCAAATTAGCATAGCCCTGAACATTGGTAGGAGTTGCCGATGGGATGGCATCAACAGAATGGCATATCAGAGCATCAACAGAAATTACTAAATGTCATGCTTTAGTCTGCTTTGATTGGATTTCAATTATTAATGATAATAATCAAAAAGGTTGCATGGGGCCTGTTCGACCGGGCATATTGAACAGAGACATGTCCTCAGGCTTGAACAATTTATGCACGAGAAGCTTCCTTGGCAGTTGCAGACAATGTGTTTCCTCTCACAAGGACTCGTCAATGCAGTCAGGCTACAAGTAATGAGCTAATTAACAAAATTACAAGCCACATTTCAGTCAGGAATATAGAACAATGAGTTGATTTTGCATTTTCCCTCAAATTCTATAAAACCAGGAATACTAGTTCATGAATCCATGCTACATTCAAATCCATCCAAGGCTGCCTATACACCAGTGAACAACACTGATGAAAGTTGGTTACAACCACTGTTCATTTGTTTGTAGAAGCAAATCTAGCATCACATGTCACTTTTTAGATGAATTGAAAATACTAGCTATTCGTGGAAAGCATTACTGGTACTCTCAAGGAAACTATACGAGTATTGTCTAAGACCTTGCCTTTACATGTGGCCTGTATGACTTACAACCGACAAATATGTTTTCTTGATTGCAGTAGACAGAATGATGAAAGCTTCTCTGCATAGAAGGAGATGCCTAAAACTTCAACTAAATCATCAATTATCCTTTCACTTTGATGATGGGATGTTGTCACTTTGTAGCTTACAATGCATCTTCTTTGGAAACATCGTCTGCTTCAACAATTGTCACCACTGATAAAGCTGCTGACGAGACGATTGAAACGACACCAATTTCGTCTGTCAGCACTGCACAAGAATCGTCCATCGGCACTACCACTACATCTGAAGCACTCACCTCATCTGCATCGCCTGCCACCACCACCACCATTGAGCCGGTGTCGATGAGTATCACCGATACTTCTGAAGCGTCAGCCACCTCTCCTCCCACTTCAGCTCCTCAAACACCACAATCTACTGCAGTCACATCCTCTGACTGCAACCCAACTAATTCAACAATATCCGACGTTGAAACACATCACAGGCTCAATCTATGCTACTTCCCGTTCACTGACGAGCACGGAAACATTCATAATGACTGCATCCTCACCGCTGATTACGCACACAAATGGTGCCCAACTACTTGCAACTATCCAAGGGATCACATTCGAGGCAGGTGTGCATGGACACGACAGATGGGTAAGTGTTGTGCCTAATTCCATCTGGATGATTATTATTAGAAGCTGTACTCGACATAACCGTGGCTTTCACATAATGCATGTTATTAATGTGTGATGCATACATTATGCAATATTGCTATAAAGATTATTTGGATAACTAAAATAAGACGAATCGAGATAAAAACTAATTGAGCGTCATAACAGTTGCAGACGATCCAGCATGCGAGGGACTGACGGATGACGGACACCGTCATACTCAGCATTGGAAGACCTCCGGTGGCAACGATCCTGGTGGCAAGTGTCATATACCATTTGTTTTTGAGGGCAAATGCCACCGAGGGTGCATCCCTCTCAATAAAAATAACAAAGACAAAACATGGTGCGCTACCAACAAGTTCTACACTAATAGAAGGAAGTTTACATTCTGCAAGAAACGTAAGTACCACATCAATTGAATAACAATTTTGCATCTGTAGACATCTCTTTCAATAGATGCAAATTAGCATAGCCCTGAACATTGGTAGGAGTTGCCGATGGGATGGCATCAACAGAATGGCATATCAGAGCATCAACAGAAATTACTAAATGTCATGCTTTAGTCTGCTTTGATTGGATTTCAATTATTAATGATAATAATCAAAAAGGTTGCATGGGGCCTGTTCGACCGGGCATATTGAACAGAGACATGTCCTCAGGCTTGAACAATTTATGCACGAGAAGCTTCCTTGGCAGTTGCAGACAATGTGTTTTCCTCTCACAAGGACTCGTCAATGCAGTCAGGCTACAAGTAATGAGCTAATTAACAAAATTACAAGCCACATTTCAGTCAGGAATATAGAACAATGAGTTGATTTTGCATTTTCCCTCAAATTCTATAAAACCAGGAATACTAGTTCATGAATCCATGCTACATTCAAATCCATCCAAGGCTGCCTATACACCAGTAAACAACACTGATGAAAGTTGGTTACAACCACTGTTCATTTGTTTGTAGAAGCAAATCTAGCATCACATGTCACTTTTTAGATGAATTGAAAATACTAGCTATTCGTGGAAAGCATTACTGGTACTCTCAAGGAAACTATACGAGTATTGTCTAAGACCTTGCCTTTACATGTGGCCTGTATGACTTACAACTGACAAATATGTTTTCTTGATTGCAGTAGACAGAATGATGAAAGCTTCTCTGCATAGAAGGAGATGCCTAAAACTTCAACTAAATCATCAATTATTCTTTCACTTTTATGATGGGATGTTGTCACTTTGTAGCTTACAATGCATCTTCTTTGGAAACATCGTCTGCTTCAACAATTGTCACCACTGATAAAGCTGCTGACGAGACGATTGAAACGACACCAATTTCGTCTGTCAGCAATGCACAAGAATCGTCCATCGCCACTACCACTACATCTGAAGCACTCACCTCATCTGCATCGCCTGCCACCACCACCACCACCACCACCAGCAGCACCACCGCCACCAGTGAGCCGGTGTCGATGAGTATCACCGATACTTCTGAAGCGTCAGCCACCTCTCCTCCCACTTCAGCTCCTCAAACACCACAATCTACTGCAGTCACATCCTCTGACTGCAACCCAACTAATTCAACAATATCCGACGTTGAAACACATCACAGACTCAATCTATGCTACTTCCCGTTCACTGACGAGCACGGAAACATTCATAATGACTGCATCCTCACCGCTGATTACGCACACAAATGGTGCCCAACTACTTGCAACTATCCAAGGGATCACATTCGAGGCAGGTGTGCATGGACACGACAGATGGGTAAGTGTTGTGCCTAATTCCATCTGGATGATTATTATTAGAAGCTGTACTCGACATAACCGTGGCTTCCACATAATGCATGTTATTGATAGTTTGTGTTTTTATGCCGACGGTTGCGGTTATGTTTTGCTGTCGACATCCAGATAGGCATATAACGTACATTACTAAACAGGAGGATAGGGGAAGTCCTGAACCAGTGTTCTCAATGTCCCAAATGAACATCATGCACTGAACAGCAGCAGCATGATGCTACAAAGCTGTGTTTGCACTTGAGTTGTTGATGAAAACAATACAAGAACACAGTGCGAGCATCAAAAGCCATCTGCTGTCGTGGCATGTTTTAATGAGGAACGCATGCCTGCCTAGTGTGCACTACTTTCATTTTATTTGATTTTGATCAAGTGTGATGCATACATTATGTAATATTGCTATAAAGATTATTGGGATAACTAAAATAAGACGAATCGAGATAGAAACTAATTGAGCGTCATAACAGTTGCAGACGATCCAGCATGCGAGGGACTGACGGATGACGGACACCGTCATACTCAGCATTGGAAGACCTCCGGTGGCAACGATCCTGGTGGCAAGTGTCATATACCATTTGTTTTTGAGGGCAAATGCCACCGAGGGTGCATCCCTCTCAATAAAAATAACAAAGACAAAACATGGTGCGCTACCAACAAGTTCTACACTAATAGAAGGAAGTTTACATTCTGCAAGAAACGTAAGTACCACATCAATTGAATAACAATTTTGCATCTGTAGACATCTCTTTCAATAGATGCAAATTAGCATAGCCCTGAACATTGGTTGGAGTTGCCGATGGGATGGCATCAACAGAAATTACTAAATGTCATGCTTTAGTCTGCTTTGATTGGATTTCAATTATTGATGATAATAATCAAAAAGGTTGCATGGGGCCTGTTCGACCGGGCATACTGCAGAGAGACATGCCCTCAGGCTTGAACAATTTATGCACGAGAAGCTTCCTTGGCAGTTGCAGACGATGTGTTTCCTCTCACAAGGACTCGTCAGTGCAGTCAGGCTACAAGTAATGAGGTAATTAACAAAATTACAAGCCACATTTCAGTCAGGAATATAGAACATGAGTTGATTTTGCGTTTTTCCTCAAATTCTATAAAACCATGAACATCTAGTGCATACAATCAAATCCATCCAAGGCTGCCTATACACCAGTAAACAACACTGATGAAAGTTGGTTACAACCACTGTTCATTTGTTTGTAGAAGCAAATCTAGCATCACATGTCACTTTTTAAATAATCTAAAAATACTAAATATTCGTGGAAAGCATTGCTGGTACTCTCAAAGAAACTATGCGAGTATTGTCTAAGACCTTGCCTTTACATGTGGCCTGTATGACTTACAACCGACAAATATGTTTTCTTGATTGCAGTAGACAGAATGATGAAAGCTTCTCTGCATAGAAGGAGATGCCTAAAACTTCAACTAAATCATCAATTATTCTTTCACTTTTATGATGGGATATTGTCACTTTGTAGCTTACAATGCATCTTCTTTGGAAACATCGTCTGCTTCAACAATTGTCACCACTGATAAAGCTGCTGACGAGACGATTGAAACGACACCAATTTCGTCTGTCAGCACTGCACAAGAGTCGTCTGTCAGCACTACCACTACATCTGAAGCACTCACCTCATCTGCATCGCCTGCCACCACCACCACCACCAGCAGCACCACAGCCACCAGTGAGCCGGTGTCGATGAGTATCACCGATACTTCTGAAGCGTCAGCCACCTCTCCTCCCACTTCAGCTCCTCAAACACCACAATCTACTGCAGTCACATCCTCTGACTGCAACCCAACTAATTCAACAATATCCGACGTTGAAACACATCACAGACTCAATCTATGCTACTTCCCGTTCACTGACGAGCACGGAAACATTCATAATGACTGCATCCTCACCGCTGATTACGCACACAAATGGTGCCCAACTACTTGCAACTATCCAAGGGATCACATTCGAGGCAGGTGTGCATGGACACGACAGATGGGTAAGTGTTGTGCCTAATTCCATCTGGATGATTATTATTAGAAGCTGTACTCGACATAACCGTGGCTTCCACATAATGCATGTTATTGATAGTTTGTGTTTTTATGCCGACGGTTGCGGTTATGTTTTGCTGTCGACATCCAGATAGGCATATAACGTACATTACTAAACAGGAGGATGGGGGAAGTCCTGAACCAGTGTTCTCAATGTCCCAAGTGACTTCCACTAGCAGCATCAGCAGCATCAGCAGCAGCATGATGCTACAAAGCTGTGTTTGCACTTGAGTTGTTGATGAAAACAATACAAGAACACAGTGCGAGCATCAAAAGCCATCTGCTGTCGTGGCATGTTTTAATGTTGAACGCATGCCTGCCTAGTGTACACTGCTTTGATTCTATTTAATTTTGATCAAGTGTGATGCATACATTATGCAATATTGCTATAAAGATTATTGGGATAACTAAAATAAGACGAATCGAGATAAAAACTAATTGAGCGTCATAACAGTTGCAGACGATCCAGCATGCGAGGGACTGACGGATGACGGACACCGTCATACTCAGCATTGGAAGACCTCCGGTGGCAACGATCCTGGTGGCAAGTGTCATATACCATTTGTTTTTGAGGGCAAATGCCACCGAGGGTGCATCCCTCTCAATAAAAATAACAAAGACAAAACATGGTGCGCTACCAACAAGTTCTACACTAATAGAAGGAAGTTTACATTCTGCAAGAAACGTAAGTACCACATCAATTGAATAACAATTCTGCATTTGTAGACATCTCTTTCAATAGATGCAAATTAGCATAGCCCTGAACATTGGTTGGAGTTGCCGATGGGATGGCATCAACAGAAATTACTAAATGTCATGCTTTAGTCTGCTTTGATTGGATTTCAATTATTGATGATAATAATCAAAAAGGTTGCATGGGGCCTGTTCGACCGGGCATACTGCAGAGAGACATGCCCTCAGGCTTGAACAATTTATGCACGAGAAGCTTCCTTGGCAGTTGCAGACGATGTGTTTCCTCTCACAAGGACTCGTCAATGCAGTCAGGCTACAAGTAATGAGCTAATTAACAAAATTACAAGCCACATTTCAGTCAGGAATATAGAACATGAGTTGATTTTGCGTTTTTCCTCAAATTCTATAAAACCATGAACATCTAGTGCATACAATCAAATCCATCCAAGGCTGCCTATACACCAGTAAACAACACTGATGAAAGTTGGTTACAACCACTGTTCATTTGTTTGTAGAAGCAAATCTAGCATCACATGTCACTTTTTAAATAATCTAAAAATACTAAATATTCGTGGAAAGCATTGCTGGTACTCTCAAAGAAACTATGCGAGTATTGTCTAAGACCTTGCCTTTACATGTGGCCTGTATGACTTACAACCGACAAATATGTTTTCTTGATTGCAGTAGACAGAATGATGAAAGCTTCTCTGCATAGAAGGAGATGCCTAAAACTTCAACTAAATCATCAATTGTTCTTTCACTTTTATGATGGGATGTTGTCACTTTGTAGCTTACAATGCATCTTCTTTGGAAACATCGTCTGCTTCAACAATTGTCACCACTGATAAAGCTGCTGACGAGACGATTGAAACGACACCAATTTCGTCTGTCAGCAATGCACAAGAGTCGTCCATCAGCACTATCACTACATCTGAAGCACTCACCTCATCTGCATCGCCTGCCACCACCACTACCATTGAGCCGGTGTCGATGAGTATCACCGATACTTCTGAAGCGTCAGCCACCTCTCCTCCCACTTCAGCTCCTCAAACACCACAATCTACTGCAGTCACATCCTCTGACTGCAACCCAACTAATTCAACAATATCCGACGTTGAAACACATCACAGACTCAATCTATGCTACTTCCCGTTCACTGACGAGCACGGAAACATTCATAATGACTGCATCCTCACCGCTGATTACGCACACAAATGGTGCCCAACTACTTGCAACTATCCAAGGGATCACATTCGAGGCAGGTGTGCATGGACACGACAGATGGGTAAGTGTTGTGCCTAATTCCATCTGGATGATTATTATTAGAAGCTGTACTCGACATAGCCGTGGCTTCCACATAATGCATGTTATCGATAGTTTGTGTTTTTATGCCGACGGTTGCGGTTATGTTTTGCTGTCGACATCCAGATAGGCATATAACGTACATTACTAAACAGGAGGATGGGGGAAGTCCTGAACCAGTGTTCTCAATGTCCCAAGTGAACATCAGGCACTGAACAGCAGCAGCATGATGCTACAAAGCTGTGTTTGCACTTGAGTTGTTGATGAAAACAATACAAGAACACAGTGCGAGCATCAAAAGCCATCTGCTGTCGTGGCATGTTTTAATGTTGAACGCATGCCTGCCTAGTGTGCACTACTTTCATTTTATTTGATTTTGATCAAGTGTGATGCATACATTATGCAATATTGCTATAAAGATTATTGGGATAACTAAAATAAGACGAATCGAGATAGAAACTAATTGAGCGTCATAACAGTTGCAGACGATCCAGCATGCGAGGGACTGACGGATGACGGACACCGTCATACTCAGCATTGGGAGACCTCCGGTGGCAACGATCCTGGTGGCAAGTGTCATATACCATTTGTTTTTGAGGGCAAATGCCACCGAGGGTGCATCCCTCTCAATAAAAATAACAAAGACAAAACATGGTGCGCTACCAACAAGTTCTACACTAATAGAAGGAAGTTTACATTCTGCAAGAGACGTAAGTACCACATCAATTGAATAACAATTCTGCATTTGTAGACATCTCTTTCAATAGATGCAAATTAGCATAGCCCTGAACATTGGTAGGAGTTGCCGATGGGATGTCATCAACAGAATGGCATATCAGAGCATCAATAGAAATTACTAAATGTCATGCTTTAGTCTGCTTTGATTGGATTTCAATTATTAATGATAATAATCAAAAAGGTTGCATGGGGCCTGTTCGACCGGGCATACTGCAGAGAGACATGCCCTCAGGCTTGAACAATTTATGCACGAGAAGCTTCCTTGGCAGTTGCAGACGATGTGTTTCCTCTCACAAGGACTCGTCAATGCAGTCAGGCTACAAGTAATGGGATAATGAACAAAATTAACAATGGAATCTCAATAAGAGTGACGAGGACAAAAAAAATACCATCAAATTCTTTACTAATAAAGGGAAATTTACATTCTGCAAGAAACGTAGGTACCACATGAGTTGTCAACTATTTCACTTTTGCACAGAAACTTTGCCAGCTGTGATTGGTGAAAAGTAGAAGGAAAAGTTATAGTCCCAGTTTACGTGGGCGACTTTTTTTTTTAATAGAACTTGTTGTAGTGACATTTTTTGTCATTGAGGTTGCTTGCGTTGTAGATAACATGGACATTACATCAAGAATGTGCGTCATTTTTCACCATGTTTACGAATTTCGCAGTTGTCTTAGTGCTTGAATATGAAGATGCTATTAGCTTTTGATGTTCAGACAAATAATATTAATTATCTTTATCAAATTAATCAAAAAATTAGTCTTCGAAAAATGATGAAAATAATATATGACTTTTGATAAATTTATAAACAGCTGATAAAAGGGAATGCAGTTGGCGTCATATCATTGGAAGTTAGATAACTAAATTAAAAGTAGAATAACCTTTTGCCTGTTTTCCACTTAACAATGAAGGTAGGTATGCTAAGATCAGCAGTCGAGGTGTAAAGCTCTCTTGAAGCACCGGGTTGAAATTTCGACTAATTGAGATTGAATTTTAACAAATTATTATAATATATACATATTATATAATCCAAATCAAAACAATCTAAGTATTTCCCTACCCTTATCTCGTCTCTTCTCGGGACTTTCCCTTGAAAAGTCTCGAGAAGAGACGATGCCGGTAGGAAAATAATTAGATTGTTTTGGTTTGGGTTAATGATTTCTTATATATAGTTTTTTTTTTGAAGGAAAAACTAAGTTTTCTCTCAACTGTCTGGTATTGATCTGTTCCTTTCATTAGATAGCTAATCCGATTTTTCTTTCAGCATAATAGATTCCAACATCAATGGATATCTTGATATGGAATATCTTCAATGGAATATCAAGATATCCATTGATATTGGAATCTATTATACTAAAAAATCTGATTGGCTATCTAATGAAAGGAAAAGATCAGTACCCTTGTACTTGACTTTGTCACCCTGACTCTCTTTCTCCGCAGTTTTGTCTTGAAAGCTTTTACTTTGAGCTGTATTTGTATCACGCCATGAATTCTGTATATAAACCCCTGATTTTACCTTTACTTGTGTTTGCCGCTGAAGATGGAATGATTTTACATTCCGAAACATGCTCGGTTGAGAGAAAACTTAGTTCTTCTTTCAAAAAATATTATGAAGTTGGGTCAATTATGTTTGAAATATATATATATATAAGAGAAATAGCCAATTCTCTCTGAATTAATACTAACAATACGAACTACTTTGCTATAAAATGGCATTCTTTTATTATCCTGCGAACACTAGCACCAGAAGAAAAAAGTCAACACAGAAAAACCGAAAGATCTTTTCACAAATGCATGAAATTAAGTCTTGATATCAACTACAACAACATTTGCAAAGAAAATAACTTATTACCAAAATATACGAACATAAAAAAACTACATGATAAGAATTTGAACAACAAAACGTTTACTGAACAATTTCGGTCGGATTTAGTGGAATACGAAATTCAAAGACAAAAGAAGGAATATATATATATATACATATATATATATATATATATATATATATATATATATATATATATTTATATAACATTACCCTGTGATGTTGAAAATTAGTTATATGTAAGTGTTGATAACCAATGCTTTTAACAGGATTCAAACTATTGCCAAGAACTTTTGCCTTCAAGGTTTGTTTTCAGATTTTAAATGAAGTATATTGTTCCAAAAATTTGAAAGTATTTGATTTCTTTAATTTATGAATTTGAAGTTCAGACACCAAAAGTTCGGAATTTGCAAAATCGACTTGTTGATTTGTTCTTGACTGAATGTCGGGCGATCTGCGTACTGTACTTGATCTGACGTGTATTTCTTGTTCTCTGACACAGATATGCTTTACTTTTCATTTTTTTTAATCCGATGTAGTTATGAGAAGAAAAATTTCAGTAATATTGATGGACATTAATAAATAATCAATGCCCACAATCAATCAATTGATAGACATCGATTAATAATTGATCAGACCAATTCTTTCGATCTGCGGAATTGATTTTACATCGCCATTTACTGTTTTTCTTTATATTGTTTATGCGATAGTGATTCTGAGAGGCATTATGCCAATATTTAGCGGCATTAAATGTTGACGAAAAGTTGTCTGAGCTTCATTTTGGCGTGGGAAAGAAAGAAATGCTATGTCACTATGTATACAATTTCACTATACAAGATCTATCAGAAATTAAGCATCAATGAAAAGCAACACTGCTTTGCTTAGTATGCTGACACAGCAGGCTACATATGCATGTATTATGACGCAATTATTCCATTAGCAATTCATTAGTGCGCTAGCCGTGCCTATTGGCATAGGTGCACCGATAATTTTAAAAAGTTGCGTTGAAGCACATATGCCCTATTAAAGTATAGCCGAAGTATGATCTGTTTCGCGTCCTAGATTGTCCTGTGATAGTTAATCAAGACTTCAAGTTCATGAAAGTGGGGTGTCTATCTATTCTAATAAACGTTCATATTTTCTAGAATTCAGTGCGATTTATGTAAAGCAATTTGACATAGACTTAAATTTTTAATTTAATGCTTTTTATCCTTGAAAGTGACTCTCTTATTTATACCTTTGAGTATCTATGATAGTTCTAATCGAATTCTTTAAAATATAAAAAAACAAGATAAACATAAATGATAAGGACATGTAACAAAAATTGGTAAAAAATTGCAGTGATTATATCACGGAATCAGTGTCTGACGAAACGACGGACTGTTAATTGATTCTTAAAACATTACAGTATCAGGAACGGTAGAAAGATTCGAAGCAATGTCACCGCAATGTACAGATTACTATGCAAGAAAAGTCAACATCTCGACATTACTCGGCTCAAGCAGCCGTGGAATGCTGAGATACATCTTATCAAGAGGGCCAGCGGCAGGTTGCGCATACGCAGTATTCACTATGAGACTCCGAAATTCTGAAATCGAGGATATTGATATTTCGTGGCCTAAAATGATTTATCATGAACTTGAACTATGAAAAGTTTCGTCACTTTTTTCACAATTTCTCCCAATATCTGGATATGCATCGATTCTTTCATGATTTTGCCGTAGTTTTCTGTAGGTTTCATTTTCATGATGTAGAAAGTAAAAGTCTGAAGTGAATTATGTTGAATTGAGCAATGAGCTCCTCGTTGGTATATTGCATAATTTTGTAGACATTGTAAATACATTCCAAATATTTTTGTCGCCCTGTTTGCTGTGACTGAGATAGCAGACAAAATGAATTGACGGTAATTGCAACTATACAGCAAAAAATCAATTTGATCGAAATTCTTGCGTTTCGGTGCAGCGGCCTGAGAACCAGTCCAAGCAAAATAACTGATGCACCGGTGTTCCGCGCACAGCCCTAGACTAATTCATAATAGCAAAACGATGTAATCCGGCATCTATATAGGTCCCATTCAGCCATATAAGATGCATGTTTAACCGGTTTTACGCAAAATACTTTTAAAAGTGATTCGTGTTTCTGTAACTGATTCTATATAATGTGCATTCATTTTCATTAGCTTCATCAATGTGCTTCATAAGCTTCATTTTCTTCAATTTATGGGCCGATATAATAATATCATATATACATACTTTTCTCATTCGTTCAACGATTTACTTTATTTATAGGCTGTGGGCCATCGTTTCTCTGAAAAGATTATCTCCCTTCTTTTGGTGAACTAAAAAATGATATGATTTGATTCGATTTGATTTTTATTGATGAAAGTAGACTGCATTAACAATTATTTTCTAGAAATTGCTGCTTATGTTTCTTGTTAGTTCTATTAGAGTTGCTCGAGTTTTATCAAAGTGACAAGCGCACAGAATGGTTAAAAGACTCGATGCAAAATATTTTTATGCCACATTATATCCTTTACTTTAAAAGTATGATAATAGGACCACTGAAACAAAATACATGTCGCCACAGAAATACATAAGTTGCTTTGTCTGCGGTTTTTGGTCTAGAGATGATATTTTTTGATACTGATGGTCACGCCTTGAACTAGTCCCGAAGGGAAGAAAGATTCATTTTTCATTGAAGAAAATCCAAATTCAAGCTTGAATTCTGACGAACTAGATCATTGACACCACATTGAACGTTCACAGTCAGTAAATTGAGATCGTGAGAAGTGAAACGATGTGAATAATATTTCCATTTCATGAATCTATCACGGAGAAGCATTGAGTCAAAGATAGGTGATGATCACTTGGCACATGTCCAGTCTTCAATGTGACAACACCAGCTCGTTTGTTCCCTAATGCAACTTTCCTTACGCATTGCGTGCGCTTGGCCAATCACGTAAGTCCAAGGGGGAAACTAGTATCATGTTACTACCATCGCATACAATGGCTGAAATAGAATCGCAGTAAAGCGACAGACGAATTCATCTCTGTGGTTTAGCCTAACGTTTTGTGCTGAATTTCAGCACCGGCATACGACCTATTGTATAATTCTGATGTTTATATCAATTGCATACTTTAGA
Source organism: Prostheceraeus crozeri (assembly GCA_907163375.1). Classification (NCBI taxonomy): domain Eukaryota; kingdom Metazoa; phylum Platyhelminthes; order Polycladida; family Euryleptidae; genus Prostheceraeus; species Prostheceraeus crozeri. The sequence continues at coordinate 86,915 of CAJQUW010006461.1, read as the reverse complement.
ATCTGACAGCTAATAAACAGCGAACAATCAGTTGTTGCAATTTGCTTTTCTTCGGCGTGAATGTGTTGCATCGTGATCAGCCACCTATATATTTTATTCTGTTTTCTTTCGATGTATCTCACTCAAGATTAATCTTGTTTAGCCATAGGCCCATGGCTAGGTTCCATTCTGAGATTTGTTTGCTTGAATACTACAGGGCCTCTATCAGCCATAAACAGCGAACCTCCCGTCTATAGTGGATGGAGTTCTGTTTTTCAGTTGCAGAGTAACGGTACGGCAAATGTGAGGCAGCTGTGACGTCATCATAAATCTTTGACATGGACTTGCAGGAGAACTAGCGAATAGACAATTGACAAAGTGACAGGAACATAGAGTAGAAATAGATAGGTAGAGTGTCGACTTAGAAAAGGTATCTGTATACAGTGAAAAGTTTTACATGAAAAGATTCAGTTTTTTGCAGAGATTACGCTCCCGTGGTCCAAAAAATTATTTGAGCAGTTTTAAAAAAGGGAAAAATTTTGATAATTTTTATGCTACCGAGATGGCATGTCCCTATATAAGGAGCGTGAAACAAATTGGATATCAAAAGGAATGAATATTTGCTAATAAGCATCCTAACTAAGCGGAAATTAGGCTGATTATCATGGGAATTTCATGAACTGCATTATGATGGAAGTCTTCATGAAAAAGTCGAGATCTTATTTTGCTTTCTTGGCTGAAATTAATTGTTTTTAACTCTCTTTTCATCGGCATGATTTTGTGATTCACTAAATTAATGCTTCATTTCTTGAATCTGAATAGTGATGTGGACCCATTTACATCTTTTAAAGTTAATCGAAATCATTGTCTTTGATTATGTGATTTTTCTCTGCCAGTGGCGGGTTGCCTGTGGCATGATCACGCTTAAGAAAACACTCTTGATGTTGAGCATGAAAGTAACAGGAACCCATCGAATTGCTAATTTAACAAACATTAAATCTCCAAGACTGTCATGACACTGAGAATATGTAAAATGCAATCTGATACCATCATTCCTTCTGCATTACAATCATGATCACTCATTTCCGTCACAATTTCTTCAAAACTGCAAAAATGTGCATTTTTCATATTTGGTAACAATTACCAACTATACTCCCTCGAGTTCATTTAATAAAATCGAAAGTGTATACACAAAGGGGATTTAATAAATGCGGAGTTACCACTCTACCTAATATACTTACTCTATGGACAGAAAGTCGTCGTATTGATTCAATAGACTATTTTAATATTCAGAGATAAAATTCTTTTTTGAAATTGACCGAACTGCACCCTTAAATTACACAGAATACATATCTTTCAGAATCATTTTTGTCAGTGACGTGTCTGACATGTTTATTCCAAAGCGAAACACATAGTGATCTGGTCAATTAAACGATAGAAACAGAAACGCTACTTTCAGAAATCACTTCATTCAAGTTCAGCACCTTTTAGAGCTATAGGCATAACTCCTTAAGTTGTAGATCGTCATTACCATCAGAGCGCGTGTAATGCCGTAGTGTGACGTCATCTGAATACATGTATTTCATCTGTTTAGAGTTCTCAGAATTGGTCTGAGAACATCGATAAAAAGTAAAGTGAGCCCGCGGCAGTTGTCTCGAGGCATTCCAAACAGCATATCGATCCCATAGAAATCATATGAGCACGCTGCATGCCCTGACAAAGTAAATCTTTTTTAAATTTCAAAGTCTATGGAACTATTTAAGTTGATAAAAGATGTCACAAGTTGATTTTGACAGACGATCAAAGGCCTTTGAATTATCCGCTGCAATTATGCGGATAGCTCCCAGAAAACGATCAAGAAAGCAAGCGGTCCAATCATTTATATAGACGAGCGCTGTGGAAATTCCTTTGTCCATAGCCGGAAAATAAGCAAACTACATGTAATACATTATGTTGGAAAAATTAGTTGAATTCCAACTAGAAAACATGAAATGCTCTCATTTTTTTCAATGCACCAGTATGATAGAAATCAGACGAAGCTCAGATAGTTTGGAACAGGCATAATCGCACCTCGGGATAGACACGACATCACGAAATACAAGCAAGAAATGTTATCGGCCAGATGCAACGCATTCATTAAATATAGATTCATTGTGACCAGCAAGCCCCAGCTGATGTGATTCATCAAACTCGGCATACCATCAGGTCGTTCATCACTTCTCAACTTTGGTAAATAATGATCAAATTCATTAACCAAAATTTAATGTTCCAAAAATATAGTCCAAAAATCATACAAACTACAAATGAACAGACGTGCAGGCATATACCATTTCAAGGCTAGAAATGTACCGGCAGACACTACACCCGAGTAGTGAGGCAAATGGAAAATCTTTCGTAAAATTTCCCGATAAATTTTCCAAATTTTTCAAAATTCACCGGAAAATTTTTTCGGTGATTGATGTTTTTGCCTTAAATTTACAGACTTACCGGGTATTATAGTCGTTTCAAAAGACTGTGATATTCAAAGACCGAAAACTTCCCTATCCCTGCATGTAGGCTTTTGGAACGAATAAACTGCACCTTTTCCATGTCTATTTCAGATTTCTCCAAATGAATTTCAGAAATAAGATGGATTTCAAATTCCTCTAATTGAATTTCAGATATCCTTCAGAAACTCAACTTTGAAGAGATCTTAAATTCAATTGGAGAATCTTAAATCCGTCTGGGAATGTCTGAAATTCATTTGGACAGATTCCAAATAGATTTGGAACCATCTGAAATAGAAATGGAAGATGTGTAGTTTGTCCAAAACGAAGATATCGGACAATACGCCAGAAGATAGAAGCTATCATAGATATTCTTTTACTAATCCCAGGTATCTTTAGTTTCCAAATATCTCACGAGTTTACTTATTATATCACTTCTTATACTGTCATAAATATAAATATGGTTATATAATTAATATATGCAAAATGGTTATATATCCAATATGGTTATACGCTGCATAAAAAAGCTTAACCTTCAAGCTATAAGCAAACTCCAAAATAAAGTACATGATTTATTTTTCTCCAGATTTTTCTCATTGCCCTATTAAACAGCAAGATTCCGCTATCCTAAACGGTCTCAGTGTGATAATAATGCTAACAGATTAGCACAAGCCACTGGCGGCAAGGGAATGCTCAAAATTCCGCGGACGGGACTTGCCTTGTAGCAATCGTTTTAATCGAAATAATGATAAAATCAAAAATGAGACCAATTCTTTTGGTGTGCAGCTGCCTCGGTTGTGCTTAAGCGCACAACTTATAGGGCCTATCACAGAGAATCAAATTCTTCAAAAGTGTTCAAAAGTTTCCAATATTTTCCACAAAACATTTTGATTCAAAATTTTCCGGAAAATTTTTATCACCGCACCCGAGGATTAAACTACACGTGCTACAAGAAGCGCTAGTGAAAGGCATATGCACTTCTGATGCAATCAATACACTAGGTCACATTACCACGTGTAATTCACGCGTTATTTCGGAGCACCCCAAACATCCGTGGTTAAGGGAAGTTTACACTTCTACGCGCGTCCATGCGCGCTGCACTAAGAGTCGGCAATCACGTGAACTGATGTTGTCAAAACATGGGTAGTGTTCATGAATGCGTGCGGGCGAGGGTTTACAGTTTACACTGAATTTTATTATTTTATTATTCAAATTTTTTTTTATTGAAATTTATGTCCTATCACATTTTTTAGCCTCTGATACATATAGACACATGACACTTAAAGTCTATGTAGCAGGACTGTTGACATATGTTGCAGTAATGTCATCCGTAACCACGGATGTTCAGGGTCATGGGTATTTTACCCGTAGCTTACCCGTGAACTACGAGTAATCAAACGTGACATGTCGCCTACTGTAGTAAAAGGTCTGTCTATGCTTAACTTTGCAAAATGTAAACAAACTACCTGCTCTTAGGATGGATTGACTGATGAATGCTGACAGTACATCACATCCGAGACCTCTAACTTGCATGCTGCAGTCTTTAATAATAAATCTTCAGATCCACTCGACTCAGTGAGACTGGATCACATACATGGTCTGTTACAACAATCAACTGTCAACTGTCAAAAACTCTGATCAAACTGTATCAAACTGCCAACTTTTGTCTATAAACGACTGATTTTGTGATTTCAGCTTACACAGCTTCTTCTTTGGAATCATCGTCTCCGGCAGCAACTTTTGCTACTGACGAAGGATCAACTGACAACGTGACTGTGACAGCGTCAACTTCAGGTTTGTCAAGCACCACTACACAAACGTCATCCATCAGCACAACTCCTGCTCCTAAAGGAACGACTTCGTTCTCATCGTCAACCGCGTCTCCCACCGTTGCACAAGAGTCGACTATCAGTAGCACTGATGCCTCCGAAGAAGTGACCTCAGCAACTGAGCACACATCCACTGAACAAATATCGTCTGCGAGCACTTCTTCTGCATCTGATGCAGTGACGCCATCGGCATCATCAACTGCATCATCCACTGTTGCAGAGGAGTCATCCATCAGCACAACTCCTGCTTTTAAAGGAACGACTTCGTTCTCATCGTCAACCGCGTCTCCCACCGTTGCACAAGAGTCGACTATCAGTACCACTGATGCCTCCGAAGAAGTGACCTCAGCAACTGAGCACACATCCACTGAACAAATGTTGTCTACGAGCACTTCTTCTGCATCTGATGCAGTGACCTCACATGCACCTTCATCCACCTCTGCTGTTCCGACATCGCACCCTGCCACCGTCGTGTCATCTGACTGCAACCCAACCAACTCTACAATATCCGAGATTGAGACATTTAAAAAGGGAGGACAACATAATTGTTTCTTGCCTTTTACCGATAAAAAGGGACGCATACATAATGACTGCATCCGCACTGGAAACGTCGGATACACCTGGTGCCCAACTACTTGCAACTATCCAAGAGATCGATCTCGAGCTAGATGTGCATGGACACGGAAAATGAGTAAGTAGAAACAACCCAATTGATATGCAACTTGATAGCTCTGTTTCAAAATGTATAGGTGAAATGAACACAAAATTCACTTGATCAGTGCAAAGGTCAATATAAGAATGCTTTCGAGTATATAATCTACATGTGGTATGTCACCGGCATACTCTAGATCAGACTGTTCTTGTCTTTAGAATTATGATTTTGCATTCGGTTTGACATAGTTAATATGTGGCAAGGGATTAGAGAAAACAGTCATTCTCCTGCGAGGTTGATAGTCATATGTAAGTTGAATGTTTTGAATGCGATTTCGTTATTGTTTGTTCGCAAATATACCCATGAGATGTCGGCTAAACGGTAGATGCTCTTCATTTCAGTTCGAAAATACATTTTTTGTACATTCCTTGTATTAAATAATGACACTGAAAGATGCGTTAAAACCATAGAAGTCCGACAATCTATAGTAAGAATAGTAACAGACTAGAAGGTACATGGACAACGAAAACAGTTGAAAATCGTGGACATATGCTATCATGACAAAGGGACGGTACCTACGTGATGTCGGCTTCCAGTGGTTGACAATGTGAAGGCACTGTCGATTTATCAGTGTATTTTGTAAATATTCACGATTAGTATCATTTGTCTTTATATAGAAAGCATTTTGATAGATGAACTTACTATAGATCGCCTTGCGGCAAGAATCTACAACTGTTGCATGCTTCAACAATTTGATTCTTCTAAAGATCTAGCAATCGGCGTAAAGTCGAGCGCCTGAAATCACCATCAGCAAACAGCCGCTGTTATTCTAGTCTCACTAAACTAAACAATGCAAATAAGTCGAATTGCTACGTACAAACCCCATAAAATGATGAACCTGACATACAGTTATCATGTATCTTTTGCTGGCATTATGCAATACAGGGAGAGTACAACAAGCGTGTTTTCTGACCTACATGTAAATGCACAGTCTGTTGTGTACATAGGCCACTTTCTTTGCGTCAAATCGAAGTAAATTGACCAAAAGAAAACGATTTTTGACATTGAAACAGTGCCAGTTTCAATGGATTCTAAACAACAGATTTTGCACATTCTAGTTCATTATTATAATTCATTGGAGTGGAACAAAAAATTGGTGACATTCTCACAGCTTCATCGTTTCATCCTATCTGAATGAGATCATCAGGCGCCAATAACAACTAGTCGACTTAAATAGTGCCGTAGACATTGAAAATTGCAGTGTCCTTGAGTAAAGAGTTCATGGAAAATGCTATTATTTTCAAGTTGAAAATTGTTTTCTTTTTGACAAGTTAAGTGCGGTTTGACGCAAAGAAAAGGGTCATAGTTGCTCGTGCGTCTTCTATAAAACAATGAAATCGATCAATCAAAAGCATCAACATCAAATGTCAATTTATCCATGACCCCATCTAATAATGACTTGACTGTAGATTAAGAGCATATAAACATTCATTTCACTTCAGATTCAAACAATTAAAAAGCTGATTAATGTATATGTACTGTATGATGAATGTCGTAACAGTTGCAGAAGATCCAGCATGCGAAGGACTTACTGATGACGGCAACCGGTATGCTCAACACTGGGAGACCTTCGGTGGCAACGATCCTGGTGCCAAGTGTCATATACCATTTGTTTTCAATGGCAAATGCTACCGACAATGCATTCCTTACAAAAAGCTCAAAAACCAGTCATGGTGCGCTACTAGCAGACACTACACTCGAGGATCAAACTACACGAACTGCAAGATGCGTAAGTGCAGCGCATTTGTACTTCTGATGCAATCAATAGTAGCAATAGTAGGACTGTCCATGCTTGCTTTTGCACAATGAAAACAACCTGCCTGCTCGTAGGATGAATTGATTGATGAATGCAGATAGTACATTACATCCGAGATGTAATTACCTTGCATGTTGCAGTCTTTAATAATAAATCTTCAGATCCATTCGACTCAGTGAGACTGGATCTCATACATGGTCTGTTACAAAAATCAAACAGTCAATTGTCAATTTGCTTATAAACAACTGATTTTGTGATTTCAGCTTACACAGCTTCTTCTTTGGAATCATCGTCTCCGGCAACAACTTTTGCTACTGACGAAGGATCAACTGACAACATGACTGTGACAGCGTCAACTTCAGGTTTGTCAAGCACCACTACACAAACGTCATCCATCAGCACAACTCCTGCTCCTAAAGGAACGACTTCGTTCTCATCGTCAACCGCGTCTCCCACCGTTGCACAAGAGTCGACTATCAGTAGCACTGATGCCTCCGAAGAAGTGACCTCAGCAACTGAGCACACATCCACTGAACAAATGTTGTCTACGAGCACTTCTTCTGCATCTGATGCAGTAACCTCACATGCACCTTCATCCACCTCTGCTGTTCCGACATCGCACCCTGCCACCGTCGTGTCATCTGACTGCAACCCAACCAACTCTACAATATCCGAGATTGAGACATTTAAAAAAGGAGGACAACATAATTGTTTCTTGCCTTTTACCGATAAAAAGGGACGCATACATAATGACTGCATCCGTACTGGAAACGTCGGATACACCTGGTGCCCAACTACTTGCAACTATCCAAGAGATCGATCTCGAGCTAGATGTGCATGGACACGGAAAATGAGTAAGTAGAAACAACCCAATTGATATGCAACTTGATAGCTCTGTTTCAAAATGTATAGGTGAAATGAACACAAAATTCACTTGATCAGTGCAAAGGTCAATATAAGAATGCTTTCGAGTATATAATCTACATGTGGTATGTCACCGGCATACTCTAGATCAGACTGTTCTTGTCTTTAGAATTATGATTTTGCATTCGGTTTGACATAGTTAATATGTGGCAAGGGATTAGAGAAAACAGTCATTCTCCTGCGAGGTTGATAGTCATATGTAAGTTGAATGTTTTGAATGCGATTTCGTTATTGTTTGTTCGCAAATATACCCATGAGATGTCGGCTAAACGGTAGATGCTCTTCATTTCAGTTCGAAAATACATTTTTTGTACATTCCTTGTATTAAATAATGACACTGAAAGATGCGTTAAAACCATAGAAGTCCGACAATCTATAGTAAGAATAATAATAGACTAGAAGGGACATGAACAACGAAAACAGTTGAAAATCGTGGACATATGCTATCATGACAAAGGTACGGTACCATACGTGATGTTGGCTTCCAGTGGTTGACAATGTGAAGGCACTGTCGATTTATCAGTGTATTTTGTAAATATTCACGATTAGTATCATTTGTCTTTATATAGAAAGCATTTTGATAGATGAACTTACTATAGATCGCCTTGCGGCAAGAATCTACAACTGTTGCATGCTTCAACAATTTGATTCTTCTAAAGATCTAGCAATCGGCGTAAAGTCGAGCGCCTGAAATCACCATCAGCAAACAGCCGCTGTTATTCTAGTCTCACTAAACTAAACAATGCAAATAAGTCGAATTGCTACGTACAAACCCCATAAAATGATGAACCTGACATACAGTTATCATGTATCTTTTGCTGGCATTATGCAATACAGGGAGAGTACAACAAGCGTGTTTTCTGACCTACATGTAAATGCACAGTCTGTTGTGTACATAGGCCACTTTCTTTGCGTCAAATCGAAGTAAATTGACCAAAAGAAAACGATTTTTGACATTGAAACAGTGCCAGTTTCAATGGATTCTAAACAACAGATTTTGCACATTCTAGTTCATTATTATAATTCATTGGAGTGGAACAAAAAATTGGTGACATTCTCACAGCTTCATCGTTTCATCCTATCTGAATGAGATCATCAGGCGCCAATAACAACTAGTCGACTTAAATAGTGCCGTAGACATTGAAAATTGCAGTGTCCTTGAGTAAAGAGTTCATGGAAAATGCTATTATTTTCAAGTTGAAAATTGTTTTCTTTTTGACAATTTAAGTGCGGTTTGACGCAAAGAAAAGGGTCATAGTTGCTCGTGCGTCTTCTATAAAACAATGAAATCGATCAATCAAAAGCATCAACATCAAATGTCAATTTATCCATGACCCCATCTAATAATGACTTGACTGTAGATTAAGAGCATATAAACATTCATTTCACTTCAGATTCAAACAATTAAAAAGCTGATTAATGTATATGTACTGTATGTTGAATGTCGTAACAGTTGCAGAAGATCCAGCATGCGAAGGACTTACTGATGACGGCAACCGGTATGCTCAACACTGGGAGACCTTCGGTGGCAACGATCCTGGTGCCAAGTGTCATATACCATTTGTTTTCAATGGCAAATGCTACCGACAATGCATTCCTTACAAAAAGCTCAAAAACCAGTCATGGTGCGCTACTAGCAGACACTACACTCGAGGATCAAACTACACGAACTGCAAGATGCGTAAGTGCAGCGCATTTGTACTTCTGATGCAATCAATAGTAGCAATAGTAGGACTGTCCATGCTTGCTTTTGCACAATGAAAACAACCTGCCTGCTCGTAGGATGAATTGATTGATGAATGCAGATAGTACATTACATCCGAGATGTAATTACCTTGCATGTTGCAGTCTTTAATAATAAATCTTCAGATCCATTCGACTCAGTGAGACTGGATCACATACATGGTCTGTTACAACAATCAAACAGTCAATTGTCAATTTGCTTATAAACAACTGATTTTGTGATTTCAGCTTACACAGATTCTTCTTTGGAATCATCGTCTCCGGCAACAACTTTTGCTACTGACGAAGGATCAACTGACAACGTGACTGTGACAGCGTCAACTTCAGGTTTGTCAAGCACCACTACACAAAAGTCATCCATCAGCACAACTCCTGCTCCTAAAGGAACGACTTCGTTCTCATCGTCAACCGCGTCTCCCACCGTTGCACAAGAGTCGACTATCAGTAGCACTGATGCCTCCGAAGAAGTGACCTCAGCAACTGAGCACACATCCACTGAACAAATATCGTCTGCGAGCACTTCTTCTGCATCTGATGCAGTGACGCCATCGGCATCATCAACTGCATCATCCACTGTTGCAGAGGAGTCATCCATCAGTACAACTCCTGCTCCTAAAGGAACGACTTCGTTCTCATCGTCAACCGCGTCTCCCACCGTTGCACAAGAGTCGACTATCAGTAGCACTGATGCCTCCGAAGAAGTGACCTCAGCAACTGAGCACACATCCACTGAAAAAATGTTGTCTACGAGCACTTCTTCTGCATCTGATGCAGTGACCTCACATGCACCTTCATCCACCTCTGCTGTTCCGACATCGCACCCTGCCACCGTCGTGTCATCTGACTGCAACCCAACCAACTCTACAATATCCGAGATTGAGACATTTAAAAAGGGAGGACAACATAATTGTTTCTTGCCTTTTACCGATAAGAAGGGACGCATACATAATGACTGCATCCGTACTGGAAACGTCGGATACACCTGGTGCCCAACTACTTGCAACTATCCAAGAGATCGATCTCGAGCTAGATGTGCATGGACACGGAAAATGAGTAAGTAGAAACAACCCAATTGATATGCAACTTGATAGCTCTGTTTCAAAATGTATAGGTGAAATGAACACAAAATTCACTTGATCAGTGCAAAGGTCAATATAAGAATGCTTTCGAGTATATAATCTACATGTGGTATGTCACCGGCATACTCTAGATCAGGCTGTTCTTGTCTTTAGAATTATGATTTTGCATTCGGTTTGACATAGTTAATATGTGGCAAGGGATTAGACAAAACAGTCATTCTCCTGCGAGATTGATAGTCATATGTAAGTTGAATGTTTTGAATGCGATTTCGTTATTGTTTGTTCGCAAATATACCCATGAGATGTCGGCTAAACGGTAGATGCTCTTCATTTCAGTTCGAAAATACATTTTTTGTACATTCCTTGTATTAAATAATGACACTGAAAGATGCGTTAAAACCATAGAAGTCCGACAATCTATAGTAAGAATAGTAACAGACTAGAAGGTACATGAACAACGAAAACAGTTGAAAATCGTGGACATATGCTTTCATGACAAAGGGACGGTACCTACGTGATGTCGGCTTCCAGTGGTTGACAATGTGAAGGCACTGTCGATTTATCAGTGTATTTTGTAAATATTCACGATTAGTATCATTTGTCTTTATATAGAAAGCATTTTGATAGATGAACTTACTATAGATCGCCTTGCGGCAAGAATCTACAACTGTTGCATGCTTCAACAATTTGATTCTTCTAAAGATCTAGCAATCGGCGTAAAGTCGAGCGCCTGAAATCACCATCAGCAAACAGCCGCTGTTATTCTAGTCTCACTAAACTAAACAATGCAAATAAGTCGAATTGCTACGTACAAACCCCATAAAATGATGAACCTGACATACAGTTATTATGTATCTTTTGCTGGCATTATGCAATACAGGGAGAGTACAACAAGCGTGTTTTCTGACCTACATGTAAATGCACAGTCTGTTGTGTACATAGGCCACTTTCTTTGCGTCAAATCGAAGTAAATTGACCAAAAGAAAACGATTTTTGACATTGAAACAGTGCCAGTTTCAATGGATTCTAAACAACAGATTTTGCACATTCTAGTTCATTATTATAATTCATTGGAGTGGAACAAAAAATTGGTGACATTCTCACAGCTTCATCGTTTCATCCTATCTGAATGAGGTCATCAGGCGCCAATAGCAACTAGTCGACTTAAATAGTGCCGTAGACATTGAAAATTGCAGTGTCCTTGAGTAAAGAGTTCATGGAAAATGCTATTATTTTCAAGTTGAAAATTGTTTTCTTTTTGACAAGTTAAGTGCGGTTTGACGCAAAGAAAAGGGTCATAGTTGCTCGTGCGTCTTCTATAAAACAATGAAATCGATCAATTAAAAGCATCAACATCAAATGTCAATTTATCCATGACCCCATCTAATAATGACTTGACTGTAGATTAAGAGCATATAAACATTCATTTCACTTCAGATTCAAACAATTAAAAAGCTGATTAATGTATATGTACTGTATGTTGAATGTCGTAACAGTTGCAGAAGATCCAGCATGCGAAGGACTTACTGATGACGGCAACCGGTATGCTCAACACTGGGAGACCTTCGGTGGCAACGATCCTGGTGCCAAGTGTCATATACCATTTGTTTTCAATGGCAAATGCTACCGACAATGCATTCCTTACAAAAAGCTCAAAAACCAGTCATGGTGCGCTACTAGCAGACACTACACTCGAGGATCAAACTACACGAACTGCAAGATGCGTAAGTGCAGCGCATTTGTACTTCTGATGCAATCAATAGTAGCAATAGTAGGACTGTCCATGCTTGCTTTTGCACAATGAAAACAACCTGCCTGCTCGTAGGATGAATTGATTGATGAATGCTGATAGTACATTACATCCGAGATGTAATTACCTTGCATGTTGCAGTCTTTAATAATAAATCTTCAGATCCATTCGACTCAGTGAGACTGGATCTCATACATGGTCTGTTACAACAATCAAACAGTCAATTGTCAATTTGCTTATAAACAACTGATTTTGTGATTTCAGCTTACACAGATTCTTCTTTGGAATCATCGTCTCCGGCAACAACTTTTGCTACTGACGAAGGATCAACTGACAACGTGACTGTGACAACGTCAACTTCAGGTTTGTCAATCACCACTACACAAGAGTTTTCCATCAATACAAGTCCTTTCATGGTCACCAAAAAGAAGTCATACGACTATCAATTTTTCCGAAGGTCTATAATTCTCGTTGTCTTAACGTTTTCATTAACTAGAAAAAAAATCAGCCAAGCTAGGTGCTGCCAGAAATATCGCATTTCTAGCTTCTCTGGGAGAAATCTAATCGTTATGTCCAATCATAATCTCAAAAATGAAAAATCTCATCTTGAGTTATTAAATGAATATTAAATCATTGCGTCATTAGGTGTACCAAATTCGGAAGTACATGGATCTACGTAAACAAATGGAATTTTGCGATGTTTGATGTTCCATAACTTGCAAAATGACTGGAAGTTTAGTTTAGTAATTGTCCTTTACTGATGTGTGGTGACAATCTGCAAATTAAAATAATAAGTATCTCATACTCAAATTTGAGAAGAAAATGTCACTAGCTCTCACACTATGAAGGCAAAATCAAATATTTTAGTCGAATTTTTCATTGCTATAGCTGACGAACCAGCATTCTTCCTGATTATGACCAATGAGTGCATAGAATTGTTCATTATCATTTCTTCTGATGCAATGGTTGGATATAGCAAACGAAGGTTTCCCGGAAGCATAAAAATGCATGTAACTAAAGTATTACCAAGATTATGATATCATCTAAATTATTATTGCCAAGTATTGACTCCGTTGTAGTACATGTTACGAAAAGTTCTAGTTGAGGAATCTTCATCTGATTAGGATGAAGGCTAGTCAGGGACCCATCGTTCAACTGGTATGTTTGAAACAAATTATGAAAATCCTTCACTAGCAGGCATGCGACCACCTGTATAACCATGAAAGACATGAACAAGCAGGGTTGTCATCTGTTTTAGTTCCATTTCAAACATTGAACTTGGACTTGAATTTAAATTTCTTTCAGTATGGCAAAACTGAATCGATTTCAAAATCGCGTTCATCGCTTCATTTGTGATCAGGACTCAAGGTGTATATGTATACAGTTGAAATATAATCCAGATATGCATGCGGTTCCGCATTTCCGATAAATTCAATCCGCATTCACTGCCGTTAGGAATCAAACTTCTGTTGCTGCCAATTGAGGCTATGACGCGGGTCTTACATTGATCTTTTTGTCAGTCTTTTCACAAAATACTTATTCACCTATTCAGTCCCTTTTTTAAAGAAATGTGAAGTCCATGAAGAATAACTTTTTTCTGCCATCTGCTCACTTTGCCACGATATTAAATAAATTTCGTTCATTTTGAAGTAGTTGTGATGGCCAATTCTTTTAAAATTGAATTTGGAATTATTAGGACATTATTGGGAATAGTTTTGGATTAATGAATTGGGCGACTATCTTCATTTTCAAATTTCGTTCAGAAAATTTATCTACATAAACTTTTGTGAAATGCAATGTCATTTGCGAAACGTAGACTTACTAGCAGACAGTTGGATAGGTACAGAACGAAGCAAGCCTCACTTCTTCTTCCCCTATTCCAACATCCTCTGTCGTAGGCATCTCTCTCCTCGAGTACAATGTTAGTCATATCTTACTGAATATTATCGCGCCATCGCCTGCACGGACGTCCTCTCCTTCGGGTTCCTTTAACCTCCATTTCATTCACCACTTTAACAGGATTGTCAACCTCCATCCGCATGAGGTGTCCGTGCCATCTCAAGCGTGTTGTTCTTGTCTTTTCGCAGATAGTGGTCACTCCAAGCTCCCTTCGGATCTATTCGCTAGCCAGTCTGTTTCTTAACGTGACACCTCTAATCCGCCTCAGCATTTTCATTTCTGTTGTCTCCGGCATCATCGTCTCCTTCTTCCTCATCTCCCACACTACCGCTCCCTACATTGGCACATTAGCACTCCCCACCTCACGACTGTCTTGTAGAACAAGCCTCACTCTATCATTTAATTACTTACAGATGATTTGATAATTAATAATTATGCAGTCTATGATCGATTTCAGAACTCCTTTTCAACTTTGTAACACGATTTTCAGAACAACCAACGTCTACCAACACTTTGGTTTCAACAACCACCAAGCCAGAATTCACATCATCAAATGCAAACATGAATGAAGATCAAATTTTTCCTGACGTTGTTTCTCAAGGCGGAAAACCTTGTGACCCAGACAACAGCACCGTAACGTCGATTGAAACATTCAAAGGAGGAGCCTGTTATCTTCCTTTCTTCTACGACGGAACTGTGCACCACGATTGTGCCATTTGTCGTGATGGCTTTAATTCATGGTGTCCAACAACGAATAATTATACAAGAGATCAGAAGTGGGATTATTGTAAATGGACCAAAAAGATGCGTGAGTACTTCGGACTGCTACGCTGTAGAAGCAAAACTACTATCTTTAAGTAACTTAAATTCAATTAGCGCAATTGTTAGTAATTAGCGTAATTTTAGTTAGTTGATCTGGTAACTGTGTAACAAGGCAATCGTGTATACATACACACATTGACAAAACATACATGTATATACCGGTTTGACAAGACTATAGAGCTGAAACCGGTCAGGGAATACGAATTTTCGAGTTTTTCGTAGGTATTTTTGGTTCATGCGTGTATTTTTTGTGAGCTTTGGCAGCAAATTATTTTATCAAATAAATTTCGCAAAGAAATGTGAATGCTTCTGAACTTACATGAACATAGTTTAAAGCCTGTTTCATTCCCTTTATCAGACTCTGTTTTTCAAAATAGTGATTTATTTCTTATTATAAATTATATGTTTAATTCATCATAGAAATTAGTGGCGCTGTGAAATTAGATCATTTTCCTCATTGATTCTTTATTTTCAAAGAGAAACTATAGCTCGGCTTTTAAATGGCAAACATGCTTTAAATCAGATAGAGAAAATTTATTCTCACTTTAAGAAAATAAAGCACTCAGACCGAGCGTGCTTCATCCTCTCAAAATATTCGAAATAAATACTCTATCTAATACATTAAAAAATGACAATAATATATCTGAGCTGAAATGGTTTTATTTGATTTGGTTTTACATCGCCTGGAGGAACATCCCGAAAAATTGGTAAAGCCAACTTCTACGTTGACGAGAAAGCAAACCGTCAGAATTGGCGGTAGTGGATTGATTTGAATCCAACCACACTGATCCTCCCAAGACTTAGTGGGTGGTAGAGTTGACGGTGTGGAGTGGTATTTGGTTGGGCCCAGAAGAATGTGCTATCTTTCATTTTTAAGGAAAATGTGAACTCGCAGGCCCACTTAACAATGTTCTTGACAGATATTGTACCACAATCGCTGACTATGGAAGGAGAATATTCTTCCAACAGGGTCACGAACTCACTATGGACTGCTTGTGGGTGCTTAGTAAGATCAGCAGTTTCCATCAGTGACAGTTAGACGATGGCAATGGATAGGAAGGCAAGGACCTGTCAACTGGCCACTTTGCTCACAATTGTTGCTTCCTTTTTGGGATATTCTACATCATTTTCACATGCGATATCAAGGACCTTTACAATCCATAAGAAAATATTATTGATCATTGGATCAGCATTTCCACTGATTCGCGTACATTTGATTGGAAAAATTGTCTTCATGTGAAGAAGAGCAGGGATATCGTATTGTGAGCACAATTTGATTCGCCATCTTTTTGTCTTTTTACTCATAAAATACTAATTTTCATTATTTTGGTGAAGACTCAAATCAAATTTTGTTGTCCATGTCATCCTCTATCTTTTCTTATCTTACTTTTCACATTTAATGCTTACATGTGCAATGCGCATGTATGCGGTGGCTTCAGGGATCAAAAAATATAATTTTCCTTTGTCTCTCGACTTACGTCTGACCCGCATACTCTTTAATGATATTTGTAGAAATAATGCTACATATAGAGTTTGCTACATGAAACTACACGCATAATTATTCATTCCTCATTCTTTGATATATTGAATCTCATAATCCTGCAGGGGTGAAAAGGGTCTTTTAGTGCATAATAGACATAAAACTCTAGCAAGTTAGTTCGATAAGCAGCCTCTTACAAGACGGAGGATAATCATTTTCATTGAGGATTTAGGGACTGCCTATGCTAGGAGTTTAAGATAGCATTGTCTAGCTTGAAACTCTTTAAATAAAAAAATGCGGTTTAAAATTTATGTACTGAAGAAAATAAAGAAGTGATTCTTAGAGATTTGTTGAAGCGTTTATACCATGAACGAAAATGATAGATTTTCATGAATTTAGTATTATTTAGTTCCTTAGATTAAGCAAATACCGTAGTTCACAAGCAAAATTTCCAATGGGCACAAAATATCACTATTCATTGATAATTCTATGCAAACGCCAAATATGTATGCGTAATTACATAAATGGCCGATAATATTCGTTTCAGCGACATTTAGCTCCTGTAAGTCAAGATTAAAACTACCAATCAGATTCATGAGTGCGCATGAAAGTTGATGTTAAACTTGCAAGAAGTAACAACACAGGCGCTTCCTAATGATTTTGTTGCGCGACACTGCAGTGCGTTGCAGCAACATAGTTACCTTGTCTTCAAAATCAATTTATTAAAGCACCTTATGACGACTGCTATATAAGGTGATTCCTAACTTCTTCGATTCTTGCATATGCATTCATACTCGTCCAGCACTGAATTTTTATTAAAAAAATGGATGATGAACGACAGAAATGAATTGAAATATATTATTCCGCTTTTGAAGCTCTGCTTTGTAATATCTCTGTACTTTCCCCAATGCATGACAATTATTTGATCTCACAGTGCGCACAGTATCAATTTACATAATTTTACAGTTTCAGATCAGCCAGAATGTGCTGGTCTTTCTATTACAAACAAGGAGTATTCGGATGTTCCTACCTATGGTGGTAATGATAAAAATGGAAAATGCCACATGCCATTTGTTTACAAGTATCGATGTTATCGTGATTGTATCACTGTCAATAATGGAAAACCTTGGTGCTCCACTAGAAACTCATATTGGCCGGATAATAAATGGAAGTATTGCATGTTAGGTGAGTGTTTACTTTCAGTATATCGTTGCGCAAATTGTTGTATGCGGAATAGTCGTAAAATCACAACCATCACTGTATTAAATCTGAGAGCGAACAATTTCCTTTCACACGGTAGAATAATAATAGTCTAAGTGCTTCTGTGATGGATATCTACTCGAACTCGTGAAAATAATAGGTGTCGAATTTGATTATGTGTTCTACAAGGTCGCATGGAGATGGTTGTGATTATTATTATTCGATTATTCTTATCCACCTGAACGTTGAAATTCTACCGAATTTGAAAACTTGATAGTATACCTTCAAGTCTTGGTAGGTATAAATACTTAGCTGACAAAACCTGTGAGCAAACTAGATGATTCTGTGGTTCTTGAACATGCAATTTCGTTTTATTTCTCATAAATTGCATGTATTTCTTTTCCCGGATATAATAAACTGCAAATCTAATCATTCAGTAAGTGGAATAGCAAATAGATCAGGACACAATTCCGATGATGACACATTTGTTAGTAATCATAACTTATGATGAACATTTATAACGTGAACCTACGAATGCTGTGAGAAGGCTCTGTGATAGTTTGGTACATTTGAAATTACTCCTCCAGAAATTCGCTGACAATTTTGTTGAGTTCATGGGCGACACTTAATCACTAATCTAGGAAGTTTTGCTGAATAATACTGCTTGAAATGGCAAACGGCCTTGCATATAATACATGAAAACTTTTTCAGGCGATAAAGACGTTATTTTAAGTATTAAATATTAAAGCAAATTTAGCTAGCTTGAAAACATTCTTCAGCTTGAAGTCATTGAGTCAGAAATTTTGGAAATATCTATTACAATGCATTTCAATTACCGGTGCATGTATGCTATTAGAAATTCTGATATCCTAGCAGGCTATCCATGGAGATCCCCACAATGCAGGTCAACTCTGACCCAACCTCTTGACCCAAAGATGTCAAGAGCTAATGCTACATTATATTATGGATTTTTACGGCAGAAATATCAGACATAGATAAGGCTGCCTTAAACCGGTGTGAACAGGCATTTTGAATGGACGCGCCGCGCCTCGTCCGGTATGAATAGACCTTTAAAGCACGCCTCAACAGAAAACTGATGAACAATTATATTGCAAATTATCATACAGGGTTAATTTCTATCCGATATAAATAGGAATTTCAGGGCATCAATGCCTTTGCTCTCAATAAATGCTCTTTTAATAAATCTCATAAATAAGCTCTTTTACTACATAAGAAAATTAAGCTTTAGTTAGGATGTTCCTATTAATATGCCCGCTACTGTAGAAATCTTAACAAATGAGGGTTATAATCATGTACTCCTAGATAATGGACTCATTGTCCATGGTTATAATAGATGTCAATTCATTTGAATTTTGAAAGTTTATGAATGCTTGCAAATGTGAGGAGATTTGAAATTCAGATTTCTATCTAAAAATGATTTGAAATATCCATTTGCCAATTCATTCATTAATGGATTTTCAAGCTCATGGACTATCTGTTACGGTGAAAATGCTATAAAAAATTGGCGGGTGCGGAATGATGCATTATTGCCCTCCAATGTCGGGAAGAAATGCATTTCAAACTCATTTCAATCATTTCTGTGACCTCCAAGGCCATCGAGAGTGACTTAATCTACAATTTCTACTTCAGATGGATATAAAACGAACGGCAAGCGATCAAATAAACCTAACGGACAATAGAATTAATTCATTCGATAATTTGTAGCAAATTTCATCTTTCCCCAGCTTCATAAGAACAAAAATGCGATCGTAAAGGCTATCAATGGAAGGATTTCTTATCTGTATATTCAACTTCAAGGTAATGTGAGTTTTGTGTTTGTGCATGTAATGTGGTCTATATGTTGTGTGTCTAAGCTGAAAGTTTATGTTAAATTGTGTAGTATTTGTTATACACGTATGACTGCAACTAGTTCATTTTCTGTTGTTGTTATACACACTGTAGCGACAGCTTAGGCTATATCTTTCCCTAGAGAATGTTACAGAAACGATGTAAAACAATGCCTGTAGTATTTAACCCTTAGAGACCTGAGCTCTTTCACACCCTCTGAGATCTGAGCAAATAATAGCTTGAAAATTATAAGCTTACTTTCTTAAATCGATATCTGAAAGATTTGGGAAAATGATTCTAAGAAAACAGTGATATTTCGTGTAAGTGATCGATACATTGAATATTTGTGTCGATCAGCCTTTCTAATAAACATAATACGAAAATGTGATCGGACAGCGACATTTGGCATAAGATGTCGTAATAAGAGAAGGTTTCACGATGTTTACCGCTAAAATAAAGCCTCAGATAATTGGCAGAATTGAAGTTGATTCATGATGAACCGCATCAGGATTTTGAGGCACTGCTAGCACCGACCAAGAGTAGTGGAGAGAGAGAGTTGTCTGTTTTTCTACAACAAATTGTGCTTTCTTACAGAAAATCGTGAAAGAGTGTGGCAATGTGCGACACTCAAAAACAAGAGTGCGACCAAATATTTTCAACCAACCACTACTGCATCATAATTGGAGCTACTATATAGATCCAAACATTTAACCCGATTCAAAATATTAGCAACAGGCCTATTTGTCATTGTATGCGCGCAAATGTAATACATAGTAGATACAACATCATTCACTACAATCAAAATTCAAGAACTGAAATCCACAAAAGATACTCTTCTGCTCATTAAATCATTAAATAACTATTCTTATAAAAGAAGATTTATATACGGTATTAAATTTTTCAATTGTAGAGAGATATTAAATAAGGATTCAATCTCTAGCTTCGAAATCTTTCAAATTCAAGGTATCCTATTACCATAAATATTTGAATGTTTGCGCACAATTTTATCTTTTGAAGGATCTTTCACAACTTCAATGTGTAATTTGCTATTGGTGTGTAACCAATTGACAATTTATTTTTATATAAACTAGATTTTATGCGTTTTTATTTCAGGAAATGTGATTGAAGCAGTCTGTGTTATTCAAATTCAACAATGTGAGAGTCGATGAGAACAATTCATATTGGAAATTCGTATCCCGATGTATACTTTGATCATCTGATAGAAAATTCGCCTTCGTGATGTGATTGGGTCAACGATCTGTGTTTGAAATGATAATCTTAGATGTTGTAGACGCTTTTCATAAACATTCATTGAATTGCAATATCGTCTGACTGCATGATGTAATCGTAATTATTTACTGCTGCGTACATATCATACTGAGATATTGCCACGTGTGAAGATATATCACCTGAAGTATATCATTATTTTTCATGCCTGTTATCGTCTTTTTATAAAGCTAGATACAAAAACTTGAGAGCTTATTCCGAGAAGAAAATGCAATATATGATTATAACGCCTCATTTTTCTCACACTAATATTCATTACTTGAGGCAGCGATTTCATCTGTAAAAGATGAATCTAAGATGAATCTGCCAAAATCAAGCATTAATTAGTTAATGTTGCGTTTTCATGTGTTGTAAACCTGCTATTTCATCAGCCTAGGATAAATTATATGTTGCATTACTATAATTATTATATTACGCTGCTGCTTCGCAAGTACTGAGAACTCATCTGAATCTCATCAAAAGTTCATTCAATTCACTAGATTTTTAACAACAGCTACTTTTGTTCATATGTGACTTAAGAGCAAAAGAATCTTGTATCATAGATATCTTAGCATATCAATCATAGATATCTTCATAGCAATCCAAAAAGTGCCTAAATTCCTACCTGCAACGAATCATAATTATCCATCCCCATTAACTAATTCGAGAGTAGACATTGCGATCAAGTGTTCACTCGTATTGTGGCTCAACCTTAGTCCAAACTGCGAAAGTGATGGTGTCACATAGTTCCCCGCAGTTGATGACATTACAGTGAGTCGGAAGAAGATCTCCGTACTTCACATTGAAATTTACTTTCATCAATGCTGTTCAGAACACGAACAACTTCATTTTCCACTTCAACAGCTAATGTAAAGCGCCTTAGTCCTTCTGTACTTGCTCTGCTCGTTCACACATCGATCCAGAAGGTTCAGATCTGGTGAATGTGCAGAATGGCGAATCATTTGTATGTAGTCGATGGAAAAAATCAACCAAGGTCGTGCAGAATGTCGGGTCTTTCAAACTCTGGCAGTCAGTCGAGTGTGCTGCTGTTTAAACCGGATCCATGTTTCATCCTCTGAGGCTGAAACTGTCTTCACCAAGATCCTTCAAAGCACTCAGACCAGTTTCACAATCAACTCTCTTATGTTGATTATTCGGACCCAGCATGGCATCACATTGTACATTTAAAGTTTTTCTTTCAGCATAAGCCGGGCGGAGGTATTCGTGATGGATGTTTCTTCCTCAACGTCTCGTGTAGTAAAGTGAAGGTCCCTTTCGATAATCTGGGAAGCGCTTGTGTAGTTGTTGTCCCCAGAATCAAACAGCGCCTTCCACTTGATTCTGCATCAAAAGAAATACGAGTTTTCGATAGAAGCTCTGATATGGTACGGTCAGCGGTGGAACCACCGGGATGGTTATCAATCCAAGCTTCATGTATTTCTCGAGCTATATGCGTTCGTATCGTAGTTTGGACTAATACTGAGCCTCAATAAGTAAACGTTTGATTGCATACTCTCGAAATAGCTCACGGGGATCATTGTATAAGTAATTCGTTGCAGGTGGGAATTTAGGTCGGTACTTTATGGATAGCCTAGCCAGAAGCAGTGTTAAGATATCTATGATACAAGATTTTTTGTTCTTAAGTCACATATGGGGCCGTATTCCAGAACCTCCCATAATTTTTCTCGCAAGGTCGCCTTGACCAAGGGAGGCATTTCCAAGGTGCCCTTATTCAAGGCAGCCTTGACTTATAGGTATTCCAGAACGTACTTTTGAAGCTCCCTTCATGAAGGAGTTCCTTACTGCTAAGTCTCCCTTCATTTGCTGCAAAACTTCATGGCACTCAAGGCCACCTTGAATAAGGTCGACCTTAACTAAAGTCGTGACAGTCGTGAAACTGCAACAGTTTGAAATGCATGTTGGATCTTTCTAACATGCAACTATATGCAGCTGAGACAAAATCAAGTATTTGACAAATGATAGCATGAATATTAAAATCTCATTATAGTGAAAAGCGCACATGAAAATATCTGATAAGAATTTCTGTCATGCTGAATCAAGTTATCAAATGCTAAAGATTTTAAGGATAAAATGACGTTCCTGTTCCTTTCAAAAGTAAAACTACTTTAATGTCATATTTTCACTTGGCATTCTTATTCGTGAATTTGATTACAAAAGCTTTGCACAAAATATATGATTGAAATTATTCATATATTAAACAGATTTAGTAGAGTATGCTTGCAGCATAAATTTGACTAAAATTTGCAGTAACGCAAAAAAGCACATGATATTGTTATGACATTTTATAGAAAACAGATAATTCTGTTGACGCATGATGCGAGCATAGTTGCAATAACTTCCATGCTTGCATTTATTGTAAATGTGACTTTTGCCTTTTATCTTGTTCACAGGTAAGGAAAAAAGAATTTGAAGAAGCATTATAGATATGAGAGATTGATTGCTTATTGACTGCTTAGATCTTCGTGAAACGGCAAGACAAAGGAGATGGTTGCATTCGTCGTCCACCAAAGTGTTAAATTTCTATTATTTCTTTGATCAAGTTTGAGCGCATCCTTATTTGCGAGGGTATTTGCATTACAGAAATCAAATTCAAATTACTAGAAAATAGAGGCAATTTGGAAACCTTTGTTGCTCTTCTGCTATTTGAACAGACACTCGAACTTTCCTGCAAAGTTTGACTCCTCTATTTTTGATTATTTTACAGCATAAGATTATCTTAAATTGAAAAGGAAATTTGATAATAATACTCAAAAATTGATAATAATAATCACAACAAAGACATCATTCAAAGATATTCAAGGTTAAAACAATAAGCATTACTCAAACCGCATTTTATTAAATTTGTGCATCTCAAGAAAAGGCAGAAAAGCAACAGTGCTCAGATTCATAGTTTCAGAAAAATGACTGTTGCGGAAACAACCATACATCCGTCAGGGTGATGAATCCACCTGAAACATGCATGGCTGTTTCCACAAGAGTCGTTTATCCTCGAAAAAAGAATTTGTCGCCGGTTTGTGCGCGTAGAAAATAACCTGTAGTATAGATTTCAAACACATTTCATCATGCATAAGTGATGCCAAGAGTGCTCATCTTGCAGGGATTTGTCATTGAGTCATCGGAGTCTTTCTGTTCTGGCGACATTAAGGCTTTGAAAAATATTTTTGAATTTTCCCATTGATAACCTTGGAACACATTTTGTTTGACTTCAATATCTTCGTGTCCAGTTAGCAGAACTGACGGAAAGCGCATTCATTTGAGTCAAGACTGAGTGATACACAGGTAGGTTTCTTTTAGAGATCATCAATCCCGTACATATTTCAATTTCCGAGTTACGTAGGGCCCTTTCATCAATTGTCCTCTTTATCAGTCGATTGAAATGTGCTTCCCATCTAAGGCCTAAGGTGCAAGGTCCAAAGCACTCTGAGCATTATTTAACTACAGCAGTAAATTTCAGGAAAATCACACTTTAAAATGCTTTTTATTCAACTCTTGATTTTTTAAAAACGCAATCAACATGGATTTATAAATATTTCGTTGTGGACCAATTACTGATCTGATTACCTACTTTACTGATCTCATTACCTGATTACTATCTGATTATGAATCATTTCATTTTTCCGCACACATAACTACAGAGAATTCAATTTCGCAGTTTGGCGATAACTTTACTCCCACATCATAAACTTCATCTGTGTCAGGAAATTTCTTGCTACTAATTCTTTAATGAGTAGTTATGTAAATGTCTATTTGCTGACACAGGTGTGCCATTTAATCTGCCTATGTCTGGATCACATTCTTTGTCTAAATGCAGTAAGAAC
Organism: Prostheceraeus crozeri; assembly: GCA_907163375.1. Taxonomy (NCBI): domain Eukaryota; kingdom Metazoa; phylum Platyhelminthes; order Polycladida; family Euryleptidae; genus Prostheceraeus; species Prostheceraeus crozeri. The sequence continues at coordinate 62,303 of CAJQUW010006461.1, read as the reverse complement.
GAACTGAGCAGCAGTCCTGCGGTGGTGTAAGGCATTATTCGAATAAACACTGCTCGAATAGAACTCGATTAGTGATTCGAATACTCGATTGAAGCATGTACATCAATGCAAGCATAGGGCATCATGTTATACAATACTTCAGTATGCCATTCATATGATAACATTTTATCAAACACATTATTTACAAGCTGAGATAAGGCCTAACTATAAAACACATGATTCACGTAGACTTGCTCATGCATGTGAAGTGCTTTGTCATCGAAACAGTAAAGAGGCAATGCTTCCTGCTGTTTGTTTAAGACCGATTTTATAAGAAGTTAGTGCGGAAGGCGGTTGAGGGCCTCGTGTTTCTAGCATTGTCTTGCCCCCTCAAAGTAGTTATGTTGCCCTGCAGGAAATTCAAAACAGATAACCACACTTTTATGCGAATTATGGAATTAAACTGACCAACTTCTAGAGAAAACTTCCAGAGAAATAAAACATTTAGAAATATGACTCGGTTAATAAACGTCAGTCTATGATCACAATTGAGTCTTAGACGGCATCATTTATATATCACCCACACTTTCATGGAGAAAATGTTCAGAATGAAAAATTTCAAGGCAAAAATTGTTCTCTTCAAGCCATATTTCAAAAGGAGCTGAAGAGATGAGATCTCATCATGACAGATATGTTGACCCTGCGCGATGCTGATATGAGCAGAGCTGGAAAAATTCCACTGAAATTTTTTAATTCCAATTCCAGAACAGAAATTTCAATTCCAACTCCAATTCCAATTCCAGTCGAAACAGTTCAATTCATTTCCAATTCCAATTCCATAATAAGATTCAATTCCGATAATTTCATGTCGCGTACAGTGTATTATGCTAATATATCTAACATTTGTTCGTTTTAATCTAACCCATGTGACCTTATCCTATCCTCGTTGTTCCTGCGTGCCGTTCTCTGCGTCGTTCATATGTGCGTTCTCATGTTCATAGTTCAAATTTCTTGTGTACATGTATATGTGTAACCGGTCAGTCTACGCCATTTTCGTTTCGTAAACGAGATATTCAATATTTCGTGAAAAAAGAAAGAAGAGAAAATTAACGGTCAGCAAAGAATCAAACGCTGAGAAAGAGAGAGAGATGAGATGCGAATAAATCGATTAATAAACTGACAGAAGAAAGAAATTCAATGTGCGAATAACGTGATTGTTGATGACAGAAAAAACGACGATAGAAAAGATATCATGAAAACTGATTAATGGTCCATGTTCAAAAAGGAGATTATAAAATCCGTGATAAAAACGAAATGAAGTCGGGTCGAAAGCTAGCGGGCAGAGATTAAAGGAAACTCTTTCAATTTTTAAAAGAAAGTGGATTTATCGTCAAGTCTCAAAAATTGGTATAAATTAGAAACGATGAGAAATTGACACAATCACAACTACCAACAACAACACATACGACATCTTCAGCAGCTGTTAGAAGAACTCCGGGCTCTCGCGGTGCAACTTAACTACAGAAATAACAACAACAATTGCCCGCCAGCGAACAACAACACAGCAGCGTATACAGCACGGGTGCACAACCTTCTACAGTTTTCGGCCGTCATTTCGAAGGCCGAAAGAATCACGGTCGCACTTAATATGTGTGCAGACAGGTCAATATCCAATCCTTTTTATATTGCACCACTCAAATTAGCTTTCCATGATGAATGACGCAGTGAAAATCGCATAAAGGCCTACTTATACTTGTAAAGGCAAGTTAACCGATGTACGACCGACGGTCATTTTTGACCCGAAATGATTTTAAGCTTAAGGTGTTATCACTTCAAAAGTTGAAAGCATGTTTTTGTAGGGGCAACCGAAGGAGAAAACACTTTAATAAGCTACTATAATAATTCATAAAGGAATCACGAGCAGGTCTATGTATATATATATATATAGGCCTACGCATTTCTAGAACCCCGCATATAAGCCTGCCTACCTGGCGTTATTATTGAAGTTATAAAGTATCTTATTATTGCTAATCATACAGTTCTTTCGCAACCCAAAACGTAAGTCTTAAATTTAATGATAAATGCGAAATAAAACACAGCTGAAATTTGTGCATATTTTATTTATGAAAATACACAAAATCTAAATAGGTAGAAATACAATATCTCGTGAAAAATCTACTATATCAGTGTAAGACTCAGTGACTAACTTGCTGTTGTCCGTCGTTGACCAAGCTTCGAAAATCAGGCACTTGAGAGGATGTCATCAAACGTAAACTATTCTCGAGATTATTTTTTGTCAAGCGCGTCCGGTACTTGTTCTTTATGAAATTTAATTTATAGAACGCTGCCTCGCAGCGTATGTGCTTCCAAATAGAACTAAAACGTTTTAGGACAACTCTCGCAATCATGGATATTCCACAGCTGATTTCCATATTTCATGTAAAATACCATCACTTTTGAACTGCTTCACAAGACAATCATTCGCCTTCAACTCGATCACTTCCATTTAAAGTTCGAATGGAACCTCTTCTATCTGGATCAGGTGCGGCGAGGCAGCAAACTTTATTTTAGGAGCAAGTGCGTTGAAGTCGTTGAACCGCGCACTAAATTCGTGATTGAGCGCATCAAAGACTGTAGCAATGTGACAGAAAAGAACGTCTTCAGGTGAAGGAACAGTTAGAAGATGACTAGTATGCTATGACGATTGTTTTTCGATTGCCTTGAACTCCAGAAATATTTGCAATATACTCGTACATGCACAATATTCTTTTTCATTTGCTTCCCATTGTCACGGCCGCACTTTGCCTCTGCTACGGCCGCAGGTTGCGCATCCCTGGTATACAGCAACACATCAGCGAGCGCAATTGAAGATTGACGGTATAAGTGACACTGATATTTATGATATTATTTTGGTATAAATGAGTCCGATCGAATTGAAGTGAAGTCAACATTAAGAAGTGAACTGTAAGTTTAAAGTTTTTCTTTTATCGTTGCGTATCGTATCTATATAACTATAGTCTTAAAAATTAATATTGTTAATTGTTGTGATTGGAGGTTGCGATTTCAATTTTTGTACAAATAGATTTAACACAGGTCTATCGAAAAAGTGGAATTGAGGTTTATCAGGGTCAATTCCAATTCCAATTCCAGTAGATTTGAATATCGTCAATTCCAATTCCAATTCCGACGAAAAATGGAATTAATTCCGGATCGGAATTAATTCCAATTCCGACTTTTCCAACTCTGGATATGAGGGACAATTCAATTTCTGGTGGACAAGACGAAAATCAAAAAAATGTAAAGCAAAGGAAGCAACAAGGATATGCAGTGATCAGAAGCTGAAACATTTCCCATTCAAAGTTTGAATTAATCTCCTCGGAATGGGAAGCGAGGGTATAATCAACCATCTGATAATTGCCATGAACGGTATTGCCACAGTCGTTTTTGATCACGACTTGCGATGGCGAACTTGATTGAAAGAACGTCGTTTGCAGAAAACTGTCATTGTTGACTTGCAAAAGTATACTTTGTAGACAAACACAAGATGACGAATTGCAATGCCATACTTCTGGTGGCCTAAGCAGCAAACAAGATCTCCATCGAAACTGTTGATCTTGTGACGTCACTGGATGCTGACCAGTGCATTGGAACTTTCGAGTACGTGAGTGAGCAAACGAAGCTTTCAGGCGTTCAATGGTGAACTCAGCGAGTGGTATATATACCACTGAACTGAATTAAGAATTTGCTGTTCATGAACTGAAGAACGAACTGAAATGATGCTTTTCTTATTCTTCCAATTCCTATCCACGTATTAACATTGATACACTGACACTGCTTTTTCCTGTGTCCACTGATTCTTTTATTTTGTTTAGCATTTAAATTCTAAATTGCATATTACAATGCCTTAATGTATAGGTAGCATCTAAGATATGTATGTAGGTACATACATCATTGAATTTTGTCCATTCCTTTGATATATGATCACAACTTCAAGTATTTTGAGATCATCACAAAGCATTTTATGAGGATATTTTATTGATCATCAACAAATGAGAACACTGAATTTCGGTGAGAGCAAATGGTTCGGAAGTTACGCAAAATTTTTCTATCGCCTTATGACTTACCTTAAATGATAATCGTCAACAAGTGAAGATTTTGAGTAGATTGATTTTTTCTATGTAAATGTATGAAAAATTGACGCTTTAGATTATTATATTATGCGTGCCGAGTCGATAGCAAAATTTCAAAATTCTCAGCAAGGACTTACGAACTTTCAAATCAATTAGTTCTTGATAAGCGCATATAGCAAGTATATTAGGCAGAGTAGCAACTCAGCATTTAGGCTATCAAATCCCCAATGAGTATACAGTTTCGATTTTATCAAATGAGCTCGAGGTGAACACAGATGGAATTGCTACCAAATGTGAGATATGCAAATTTTTGCAATTTTGGTGAAATTACCACAGAATCGACAGATCGTAATAGCAATGCAGAAGGAATGATAGTATTTTACAGATCCTCCGTGTCATGACAGTCTGGAGAGATAATGTTCGCTAAATTAGCAATTCGATAGGTTGCTATTATTTCATCTTTTGCATGGCAATCTGATCTATTGTGTATTTAATCTCATTGTTGTTAATCGCATTCACGACATGGCTTAAGATGCTTTGGTGGACAATCGATCCCCGCTACTTGCCTTAATGTCGGCGGTCACAATTGTGACGTGTTATTTATTCATTGTTTATTATTGCCTTGACAACTGATGTGTGGTGGTAAGGGTTTGATCCTGCCAACTGACAGAGTAGCGTAAGTGGCTCGTAGCTCAGTTGGTTAGAGCACAGGTCTAGTTAACCTTGGTCGTAGGTTCGAATCCTACCATCCGCACATCTTTCGCATGGCATCTCTGATCTATCGTGTATTTAATCTCATTGTTGTCAATCTCAAGAGTATTTTCTGAAGCGTGATCATATCACAAGTAACCTGCAACTGAAAGAGCAAAATATCTTAATCAAGGACAATGACTTCAATTAACTTTGAAATTGACTGCAGCGAACAGGAGGTAATTCATTTTTATGAGTTCCAACTCGTTTGGTAAATCTCCCTTGAAAAAAATCATAAGCTGCTGGTTATCTTTTATATTGTTCAGTCCCTGTAGCCAACAGATGATGGCCCAGAAAACAAAAGCGTGGTGAACGCTGAGCTTTCGCGAGACCTCATGATTTTAATGATTTAATCATGATTTTAATGGTTAATTTTACAACGCTTAGACGATGCGAGTGGTCTCGCGAAAGCTCAGCGTTCACCACGCTTTTGTTTTCTGGGCCATCATCTGTTGGCTACAGGGAGTGAACAATATAAAAGATAACCAGCAGCTTATGATTTTTTCAAGGGAGATTTACCAAACGAGTTGGAACTCATAAAAATAACTTTAAAAGAGGTAAATGGATCCTCAGATTCAAGCAATGATAAATCATAAAACCATGCTGATGAAAATTGAATTAAAAACCTGAAATTTCAGTCAAGAAAGCACAAAAGATCTCGACTTTTTCATGAAGACTTGCATTATAATGCGATTCATGAAATTCCTTTGATAATCAGCTTAATTTCCGCTTAATTAAGATGCTTGTTAGTAGATATTCGTTTCTTTTGACATGCAACATGTTTCATACCACTCATGTATCGTGTTCATGTCAATACTATATCTTATTTGTAAAAATTTGTTTTTTAAGAACTCCTCAAACAGTTTTTTGGACTCCAAGAAGTCTCCGCAACAATCTGAATCTTTTCATATGAACATTTTCACTGCATACAGATACTTTTTTACGTCGACACTCTACCAACTATATACTTACTCTATGGATAAGCAGAAGGACATTTCCATGCAAAATTATGACATTTACATGCTGTCGAACGTTTTCGGCTAGCGTCCACCAGCCATGCTCACCACAAATTAACAAAGGTTTTTTTTAAATTAGAGGTTTAACTAAAAGTTATAATCTTATAATCTTAATAATTAGTTGTAATCTTAAAAGAACACACATTGAAATCCTTTCATTTATGTCAGGCGAAAAATATGAAAAACACCGGGTATCCCTTTAAAGACATTAACCACTAAAATCAATCATTTTCATCCTGCACAGCAATGAAAATTCATTAATTGATAAGTTCGTTGATGACAACTCATACAACTTTTTGGATTGTACTTAAATAAAGTATGATATTAAAAGCAACCGTTGTTCCTATAAAGCGTAATTAATTCTATATTTGTGTGTTCAAGCTTATTATGGAAGAAACCCTTCACTGTGGACACTTTACTTCAGCAATTAATCATTTTGTTGACACATTCACAGTCCGGGAACTTATTTGTACTTTTAAACTAATGCTTTATCGACAAAATATTTTCCTTAAACAAATTATCAGATTACTACGAGAGGATATGCAGCAAAATTTCATTATCAAAGAAGCTGGCTTGAGGAACACGGTCGCATAAATACCCAAATTTCCCAGTTTACGTATAGCCAAGTGAATATGGCAGTTCATAACACATAAATGACATACATTTAGGATAAACAAGAATATGAGCCTGTTTGTAAGCATATAATCCTACTATGCAATTTTAATTACATATTTATTTAGTAATTATTTAGTATTATTTAGCACGCAACCCTTGGATGCGTGGAACAGAGGTCATCAAAGTGAGCAACAATGCGAGCAACGGTGCTCTTAAGAGCATGGGCTTACTCCTGAAGAGCTGTCTTGAGCGGATAGTCCTTAAGTGCCTTCTCGATCAGATGGTTACCCAGCAGAGATGCTTTAAAAATTTCCTGATTGAGTCTCCCCATTCATCTACTGTATTGTCTGGCTGCTTTACATGCATTGCTTTTTTTGTTTGCTTTATTGAAATGTTCATGACATCCTGTGACTAATAATTTCATATAGGCCTAAACAACTAGTCTTTTAGTTATGCTCTCTTATGCTGAATGCTTCAATGCAATCATCAACTTGAATAGTTAATACAAATATTCATTTTCTCTTATCGGCATGATCTTGCACATGTAGTCAAAGGTCCCTACATTGAATCCAAAAAAATATTTTTTATCAATGAAAGAAATACAATGAAATAATCTGAAGAGAACTTACTACTTAGTGAACTCCTCTCAAAGCAATGAATGATTTGTGCAACTTATCACATAATTATTTTGTTACGAGTACTCGTAGACTCGAGTAGTACTCGTGTAGATATATGCGAGTGAGCACTCAAGTAGGCCATGTACTCGTGTCGAACACTACTAAGCAGGCTGTGCGTTTAAATGCTTAAAATACAGGCTATTAGTGATCCACAACATGATGTTAAGGGAATTCTAAGCATCGGTTTAATGAAAGAATAATGCAGAACTTCAATCTAGTTAGGTTAGTTCTTCGATCAATAGTATCATTGTCACATGCATATTGTTATCTGTATAGACCTGTGCGCTAAGCAGCTTCGTAGTCACACCACGAATCCCTGACATGATGATCTGAAAGCATGCTCAATAATCCGAAATTTCAATTTTTGCATTTGTGCTGTTGATTTGATTATTGATATACTGTTATACTGTGATTGAGGGACACCAAACCCATGCAAGCAGCTTTTCACCAATTTTCAATGAATAAAATGTGATAACTGACATGTTCTGAACTAATTGAAAGTAGCCACCGTTGTTTTTATTCAATTTAGGTGCGAGTTCTATGCGAGGAAATGCGGTATCCTCAGCGAGTATCACTGACTTTTTGAAAGACAATTCTGTTTCATGAGTAGTTTAACTTGTTCCCGAATTTCAAACACCCGGTACCGGTACGCATACTTTGAGGGACGGAAAAAATGCATCATCTTCCGTGATAAATTGCTATCTGTAACCTGACTGTCATCCCCATTAATTAACTGCGTAAGTGTTGAGAGCTTAGGTCTCTGTCATATGAATTTGTAATACTAATCATGGAAATTACATCGATTGAAGATGAATTTTTCTTCGTTAAATTTATTCAATTAGGAAAGAACATGTTAATTAACTGTTACCTGAGAAGTTAACTCACGATTCATCAGTTCATAGGCCCGAGTATACAGTCATCAATCGATGAAGCTTTGATTCGAGAACAAGAACGTATTCAATGATGGATCGCCTAGCTTTGATCGTATTCTTCGATAGAAGTTGCGAGCTATTGAGAAGCGCCACTCACATTCTACGAAGTTGGCTTTAAGGCTCGTTCAGACAGAGCACGGTTTTCCGGCTATTTTCTGCCGAGCTAAATGGCCTCTCGATTTCAATCATTAAACTCATTACAAAACCGCAGATGGCGCTCACACATAGCTCGGTTGTCGAGATATAAATTGGGTCTGAACCCATTCAACTGCGGTTTTTTCATTTTAGAAAAATTTTGCTTCTGATTGCAAAATGAATAATGCCATCGCATTCTCCACAAAGTTTTGATCTCAACGAAGTCCGTTTCGCTAATTTTGGTCAAGTATTAGAAAAACTAAATCAAAGAAATCATTTGATGACAAACCTCATGGTTTACGTGTGTCGGGTGGGGCGACAGTTAACAAACACTTCTTACCAAAGTCATTATTTACGATTGTACTCGATTAACCGAACCGGTTCATGTGATCTACATTGCAAATAAATCGCAGTAACATAATGAACTTGATGAGCGTAAGGATTTCCTAATTTCATAAATTAACTTTTTTTTATTTTCAGAGTGTTATGATTCACATTCAAAGTTAACAGAATATTGGTATGTGATTGGTTCTTCAATTGCGCGATTACTTTGTTCGTGACGACGATCAAAGTCAACTGAGGTCAAGTCTCATACCATCTGTGTGTCGTACCCCCAGTCGAGGGGACATTGTATTCGCAGCTCGTGAAATTTTCAGCGAAAAAGATTGACATTTCAACATAACAATTGAGATGATTTCTTGGCAGAAAGTGGACCCTTTCACGCATTAATAAAGAAAAAACAAAGCAAAATGATGAACCCGAGGCCTCTTGTCCTTTCTATTCATGGGCATTACAAGGACTGGATCTTAGTGTGTGGAGACATGAGATGGTTAGCTGTATATGACACAGATAGCTGACACACGATAAGAACAATAGTGGAAGAGACAAAAGAGAACTGTTCTGTGCAGCTAACCATCTCATGTGTCTGCACGTTAAGATCCAGTTCTTGTAATGCCCATGAATAGAAAGGAAGGAAGGTCTCTGGTTCACCATTTTGCGTTGTTTTTCTTTATAAATGAGATGATTTCATTGGTTAACCGAGACGTAAAAGACTACAGTCGTTCAATTCAATCATTCATCGTTCAATTTTCATTGAAATGATGTATTTATCCAGCAAATTTCAGAATGCTTATAACATTGTCATTATGAATATGTAACTTTTCATTAGATCTGATATGTATCTGAGGAAAACGTACTGTGATATATTAATCTCCTACTTCAATAGGCACACCTCTTTTGAAGTTGACGAGGAGCATTTGTCGTCGCTAAAACCATGTTCTGTCTGAACGCTTTTATAGTCAGCAGTGATTTCTGAGGAAACGGCTTAATATAAGACTAAATTACAGCAGAAAGCAGAATGCAATGCCTTTTGTCACTCATCATACCATTCTCAGAACTTCGATGGCCGATTGGATTGTCTTGCACTTGGTTTGAAGTTTTGAGGCTTGACATTTCGGATCCGGTGCTGGAATCGGCATTAACTCTCGAAGAACCGGTTCAGGTACTGCGAATTTCTGACAGAATCGGTGCCGAAGCGATTCCGAGATTAAACCGTAAATGACGCAAACTACAAAAAAGGCAATTTACTGGCTATATCTGTCCAGGAAATTCAGTAAATGTCTCATGAGATACATCATTGTCAGCAAGCTTTTACAGTAATGTTTTACTAATAGATGAATAAAAAATAAAACATTCATTTACGAGTATTTCGAGTGAATGAAATTCATCAAGAAAATATACCAATGAAGCCATAGAAAAACCAGTGTTTCTATACCTTTTTCACAACGCGGCATCCTTGTTCGTAGTCGGCACCGCACGCGAAAATCATAGAATTGCTTGAATTAATGTCGTAAGAATGAATCTTTATTGTCATAACTTTAGGGCCTATGAAGGTTAATGCGTATTACTTATATCCACTTGCATGAACTAAAAGAGTTCACATATTGTCCATGATTAGAAAAACTATGTTAAGTGTATGCTCGATTTCCAGCTATATATTTTCTATATTGTATACATGTGCCACTAAATCTCTCACTTTTCGAAAACACATTCAACTACTTTATGCAAGCTAGTATATAGCCTATTTTATTCTATGTATGTCCCCATTGTATTTGCTCTACCATAGTGGTGTAAATAGGTGCAATATTTAGATACATTCTGACCGATATGCGGTTGAGAATCACTGACTTACACAAGCAAAAAAGTGATGACGGCGACAATCAAACATACACTCTTTTAAACTTGCACGCAGAGAACTAAAACCATTAGTGCTACTACAATCACTTGGACTCTGAAACCTTATAAATTACTCTATAAATGGAATAAAAGTCCTAGCCCTTTTTGACGGCATACAAGTGAGCCAGTTGCAATCGATAGGCTTGCATGAATGCTCAGAGCGCTGAAAGACACTAAACATTTCCAAACTATTTCTTCAGAAAGAAGTTCATTACAACAGTAGTTTCATAGAAAATGCTGGTTTTTGAAACGTATTTGCGAAATTAGATGACAGTGCAATGAGATTAAGCCGCGCCTTGCGATTTTTTAAGGTCGCTGTTGAAATGAGAAACAACCATAGCTTTGCCGAACTAGCCCCAAAAACAGGAGATCAAAATTGTACTTCAGCGAGAAAGTCAGTTTCATCATGTCACCATAAAATTTTTGTTGAAGTTAAGAATTCAATTCCCAAATTGATAAAGAATCAACATTTTAAAATTTTTCTAGTTTAGAATTGATGCTGTTGCTCCAAACAAGCCTCAACAACAGATACCCACCCAAAATATCAAAATGCATTAATAACTGCTTCAGATCAAAGGGTAAATGCGCAATCCAGATGTTTTCTGCTTTTCGTAATGTCAACGTATTCGGCAAGATATTTTGTACACTGTAAATTGTAGACCGACAATTATCCTACAGAATTACTGACAAAATTGACAAAACAACCGACGATTGTCACCTCCAACATATTGCGATATCCGACGAATTTGTAGGTTCTCCCCCGACATCAAAACAGATGCTTTGTATGCAAATTAACTAAACAAAAGCTGTTGAATATTAATTGACTGTTTCTATTAGTGATTGCTTGACTTTTGAGCAATCAGGATTATTGTGTGGCAAAACCACAATTTATTTTGACATAATTTAATTAATGACCTAAATTTTTGATAAAATTTAAGCTATAATTCATTGCTATTCATTTTGTTGCTTTTTGTCAGATATTGTAGGTCATCCTACAAGAACTAACAATTATGACCGATAAAATAGATTTTAATAGGATAAATGTCTGTCAATTGTCAGTCAACGGTTTACAGTGTAGTTTTCTGGTTAAGCTTGAAGAGCAGATTCATGTTTTCGGTAGCTCGCACAGATTGGCGCTGGTCCACAGTGGTTTCCATTGGTTCGAACGTGTGGAATTTCTTGATGGGAAATTTTTCCTGTTTCCCACAGTACTATAGAAGAAATTAAATTCATCCATTTTGCGTTGTAGTAGTAGCCCTACGTGTGACCTTTCATTATTTGGGTGCTTCGCAGCATTCGTGCTGGTTCGTGACAGTTATGGTAACTCAACAAAGTTCAAGGAATTAAAATGCGAATTTCCTTTGCATTTTTATATTCCTTCGTGTTGAAATACAATCAATTAAGTGGGGTAGGCCTAATGACCTTGGAGTGTGACCTTGGTTCTCAGAATTAGGAACGGGTTATTATAAGTAGGGGCTGTAGGGGTATTATAGTGCGGCGTAATCAAAACTGGCCGGCCGGTGGCCGGAGTGGTCACCCTCACGAAAATATTTAACTCATGATGTTTTCAATATACTGAGGGTTTTGTGAAAATTAGTTTATAAGTAGTACGGCATGCATGCTAGCCGCGAAAGAAAAGAGTCATAAGAAAGCTTATTCAATCGATAAGAACCTCCATGTTTAGTCTATAAAGGATAAAAAGCAACGGTATAGAATACATCATCGATCTGCAACAACCTTCTCGAAATGATGCATATGTAATTTGACTTTACAATTAGATGTTGAATGCAAGACGTTGAAAGTAGAGATATAATGCAATCACCGTTCAAATATATATCACAATCACTATAATAGTTCATTATTGCGAATACTGAAATAGTTTTGTTAACATGGCGTGGGAATACTCCAGGTTAACGTGGCGAGGCTAAGAAAGCCTCAATAACTAAATGTCAGAAAAAGAAATTCAGAAAAATGAAGGGGCAGCTGTTAATTTATTTATGAGATTTCTATGAAAAACTCATGAAATTTGATGAGATATTTTATGCGAAAACGTTCCAAATACGCATGAAATTTCATGAGACATACTCGTATATGAGAAAAAATCTCATGAAAAATTATGAGGAATTTTCGTGGGGGAAAATCCAACCGATCGGGGCTCGGACGGCGTCTGTGTTGTTCAAGGCTGGCTTTACACATGCAACTTATTGCTGACACTTTTCGATTCATGGTGAGTCAGGAAAGTATGACAAACAATTGGAGTAAAGGGATTCCTTCAATAATCGTTCTGTGTGCGTCACCAGACAACAGTAATTTAGCGAATGATGATAAAGAGAAATGTATTGATTTATCAGCATAATATTATCCTCTGAGTGTCAGTAAAAAGTGGCAACTGAAGTTGAATAGGGCGCAACTTTATCTGACATTTCTACTGACACTCAGAGGATGATAAGCTGATGAGATCAATGTACTTCTCTTTATAACCATTCACGAAATTGCTATTGTCTGTTGACACCCGAAGCGCGATTATTCAAGGCATATATCTTTATATGCGTGTATAAACTATCCCATGAGGTTAGATTATTCAGGATATGGAACAATTTTACAATATATAGGTTAAGGAATGCATAATTCATTTAGATTAGAATTTAGAATTCTGGGAACTTTATTTGAGATAAAGTAGGGTTTGAAACTGCATGTATAAGTTGCAGGCAATCCTTTCTTGATTGTTTAAGGACCAGAACTACGAAAATCCAGCAATAAATACTGTAATCCATTCATGCTTCTCTTTAAAAGAACAATTTCATATTTCCATTAATCATGAAGATGACGGAGTCACAATTTAAGCAGCAGCATAATACAGTTGCAGTGTCATGTGCAATATGACAATAACAGATAACTAAACAGCAATGTTGAGGACCGATTGCTTATGCAGAATACAACTGACGGTGCGCTGCAATTGCACAAACTGCATCTGCAATAGAAGCCTTTCATAGATCAACAAAATTTCTCATGGAATCGCAGTACCACGTATGGTCTTAAAATCTTTGCACTTTATCGAAATATACTGAGAGTGCAAATTATTGAGAAAACGTTCAATACAGCTGTCACACAAACATGCACACGAGTTGATAAGCGTATTGCCTTATGCAATCTAATAGAGATGTTGGACCTCACGTTTAAGTAATCTATCTATTTGGACCTTAAGAAGATGAGCTGAGGGTGTGATCACAGCCTTCTTAACTTTCAGGCATGCAGGTTGGTTTTGGCCGTACATTAGTAAATGTGGTATATTGATTCAATAGACAATCAGAAAGAATAGCTCCCACCTTCAAAATAGGAGACACATTTTTTCAAACTGATCAACAATGAAGTATTTTATTGACTTTTTGAGTCTTAAGTTGATAATGGTACAGCAAACCCTCGCATTATGAAGCTATGATGCGTAAATGCAAGACATATATTCCTTAAACCGATTTAGTTTTACATAAGCAAATATGTTATATCATAACAATCTATGTAGTCTTATAGACTACATGTACCCATAAAATGAATCTGATACGTGGAATCTTTATGACCCATTTTCCGAGAGAGACATTTTTGCACTTCGATGTTTAACTCGCATATTCATTTTTCCAGTGCTCGTTCACAACCCTTGATCTCTTTAATCAAAAGGAGATCAAAATTAAAATTTTACCTGCTCTCCAAAAGGCCTTTGGCCATTCCAAAATCATGTCTCATTATTTCATTTTTATGCAAATTTAATTCGAAAATTTCAGTTTGAAAGCCTCTAATTTTTTGTTAAAGTGTTATTTTTATCTTTCTTTTTTGTGTTGTCACTTTTGTTTATTTTAGATGTCAGATACATTTGCAAGTCTCATAGTGGAACCCTTGTTAACCGATTGATCACAGAAAGAATCGCGCTGAAACTTTCAAAATTTTGTGTTCTCCACTTTCTCTAATAGACTCTTCGTTTCAACTAGCAAGCGCCAAACCAACCACACAGTAATACTTGCGGTTGATTTGAGCTCGTTTCATGACAATTCAGCAACCGAATACATTGTGAGTGACATTATGTTTTCAACTACATGGACTTTAAACAGCTGAATGTTGTTCAACTGAAATCGCTTCAAGCTGCTATATAAAATTGCTATAAATTGCTATATTTGGCCGACCTTGTTTTTAGTTTTAACAAAACAGCTTAAATTTGTCACAATATTTGGTTGAATTAGAATTTGGTGTCGAAATTACGGCTTAAGGCTCGTTCACATTAGACCGATAACGATGACGATAGCTATAGCGAGAAAATTGAAATCAAATCACTCTGTGTGCATAGTTCCCGATTTTCTCAACAATAATAGTTACAAAGTGAGCAGTGGAATTCAACGATAAAATGAAATATCGTCACAATTTTATCGGCTGTTCTCGTGCAAGTGTGAGGGCACCTTTAAGTGTGAGTTGTAAAGAGCTTATTTATTTTAAGTCGCATGATCGCTTTATTTAGGTAAAGCCATTCATCAAATTTAATCGAAAGTTTGACATCGTCTACCCAGTCCAGAGCTGCAATATCTAGAACTCAATGCATAAGACTGTACTTTTCTTTTGAAGTAATGATGATGGGTTCGGGTGCTCGGGTTTGGGTCAGGTTCAGGTAGAGCACTTAATAAGTCGGGTCGGGTAGGATTATCTTTCTTATCTAAAACCCGAAATAACCCGAACTCGGGTTTTTTCGGGTTGGAGCATACAAATTTGAAAAATGTTTAGCACTTTCAAAAATATTTTCTGTGAAGTTAGTACTGCTTCATGCGTACCTGTAGTTTAATGAAGTCTTTCAAGAAATGGTGGCTTATCACATTGTTCTCATTGTGAATTATTGATCTAATAAAATACTTTGCGCTGTATATTTTGCTTCTAAAACAGCGAAAGATTATTATCAAATTAATTGAATCTGTTCTTGTGGTCTCTAAAGGCCTCATTCTCATAATGACTTGTAGATCGTGGCTCGCAGCATGGACAGGAACTTTCAATCAAAGAAAAGTGGGGTAAACGACTGAAACCTATCCATTGCGCTGTAATTATTCTTGACCCCCGTGCCAAGTTATCTCCGGCAATCGATTCAGCTGAGCTAGAACAAGCAACGGACTATTTGCGAGAGTTGATTCACAAACTCAACCCTGCAATAGATCAACTTGGGAAAGGTCGCACAATGTGTGCTCTCAGTTCCAGCATCATTTGTTACATCCGAGCGCTGTTTCTCACAAGCCGGCTATACTATTAACGTTAGGCGAACACGCTTTAATCCATCATTTATTGACATAATAATAATAATAATAATAAACGTATATATTTTGCAAATGCCTCAATAATAGAAATCGTGAGGCTACAGAATGGCATACATAATGAGAATATTGAACACATACAGAGATAACAAAGAACAAAATATAACAAAAAAACAAGAAAAAACTTATGAATTTGAAACAGATGTGTCAGAGGAAAAGCTAATGTGGGAAACCACTGTTGGATAATCTGGACATGTTGCTGTTTGTGCGGTCTGCACTTAGATTCACTACTAAATTGGATACTGACGGTGATACTGAACTGGATAGTGACTGATTATTGATCCGCTGATTAAAATACTTCACGAGATTTGCTATTACGAGTTTTAGTTGTTGCATTAGAAAAAAATTAGTCCGGCATTGTAGCGACTCACTTCAGTTTTTTGTTGTTGTTTTATGTTTATTAAAATGCATTACAGAACATTTTGACGTTTTATTTTACATTTACGATATTCTTCGATTTATTGTAAGTTTTCCATTGAGAGAAAATTTCTTGGGTAATTATGCTACTTGTTTAGTATTTGTTTGAATACTTTATTAGCCTAGAGAAAATATTATAACTACTCTAGAGAAAATACTACTAAGAACTTAGACTTCCGCCCGGTATCACATTAGGATCAAGCATTAGCTTAATACATGGAAATATTTCTGATTTTTTTAATATAATCGGGTCGGGTTCTGGCACTCTTTGTCGGGTTCGGGTCTGACATTTGTACCCGACCCGACATCGGGTTCGGGTTGAAATTTTGTTCGACTAGGGTATCCGAATTTTTGGAACCCGACCCGACGCTGATCTTTATCCTGCAGTGTTTATTGAGGACGATTAGTGGTACACCCAGTAGATCTAAGTTGCTTATGCAAGCAATCACTCGGAGCACCCTTGTTCTTCAGTTTTTTGTTGGTTTGGTCTTCTTTTGTAATGTACACGTTCTTTTTGGATTGGTCCATTCCTTTGAATTTGTCGGTACGATGGACATCATTCATTTTCCTCACATAGTCTCCACGGTCCAGCAAGACGATGCCGTTGCCTTTGTCCAATCGATTGATGAGATGGAATTGTCCTTACATAAAGCTTTCAAGGAATCAAATGATCTTCCTTGGGATCTACTTTGAATTTTCTTGATATGACTGGTTACATCGAAGATGGTGTTCTCAAAACTAAATGGTTTGTAAAAGAAACGAACACTTTTGTCTACACTCACCAACTCGCGTATTCCACAGATAAGTATAAAATCAATGCTATTAAAGCCCTATACGCTAGATCCCAAAAATTAACGACTGACCCTAATATTTGTCTCCAAAGCAAGAAAATCGTTAAGGCTATTTTCCCAAAGAATGGCTACAGCTCCTTCTTCATTGAAAGGTTTTCTTAAAATGTGATACTTATGACCCAGAACCAGATGATACTCAAATCTCTATTTATTGGAAACTACCATATCTTCCAGAAAGTCATAAAGATGTTTCTATGAAGGTGAACAGAATACACGTCATTTTGAAAAGTAGTCGCTTAAAGATAGCTTCGAGTACTTACAAATTCCAACATTTATGTCGCTATAAAGATCCTATTCCGTTTAACGAGCATTCCTCCTTAATATACAAATACAGTTGTGAGTACTGTCAAGAGTGCTATATATCGGGGAAACTCGTCGCCACTTATACATAAGGATCAAAGAGCATGTCAACGGCAGACCAGCCTCTGAAATCTCACTACATGTCCATTTCCCAAGTGAGAAGTCGTTCTCCATTCTATTACATACCAATTATACTCGAAAATCTTGCAAGAACCAAAATATGAAGCTCATGAATGCTCAGACGCAGACTGATCAATTGTTGTTATTAATATTATTGCTCACGCTCCTTTTGAATGAACTTTCGGATGCATTTAAGTCTTTTGTCTTTAATGTTTTGACATTAATGCATTAATGTCTTTCATGTATCACTTTTGCTGTTCGCTGATGATGGTACGTTACGAGTATTGAAACATGCTTGTCAATAGAACTATTTGATCATGTAATCTCTACGGCAATTTTCTTTATTCTCAATGAAAGTTGAACGGAGTGTTATGAAAGTTGAACGACAAAGTAGAACAATGGAATGATCGAATGTATGAAAGCGGGCAATTTAAGTGTAGTTCACTTTCAAATGTCGTACTAGTGTGAGAGCTACTGATATTTTCCTCCTAAATTCGCGCAGGAGCTCCTTATTACCTTAATTTGTGGATTGTCACTCAAAATTAGTAAAGCGAAAAGAAATACGACATTCCTCGTAGTTGTAAGCAATAACTTGACCGAATTGCTCTTGAAAGTAATGAAATCGTCACTACAACCGATTTTATTGTTGCAGAAAGCAAATAGACTGCCCAGATCATAAAATGATATTCATAGATTTCATCTTACATGCAACACCTTTTGATTGACAAACTGTTATTGTCTGTAGTATCCCCACTAACTTACGCAAAGCGAAAAGTCTGATTTCTATGGATAAGTCTGTCGGTTGAACAAAATACTGAAAAATGGAACTCTTGCTGAATAGATATTTGGACCTATTCAGAGCAGATCATAATTAGCGCTGATCTGACGAGCTGAAACGGCGTAGGGGAGAGTGGGACAAGTTGAGTATTTGGCTTTCTTTCACATAGAGATAAATGATTTGCGGTGACATCTAAAATTTATTAATTGTTGACAATAAACAAGAATGATCAAATGCATCACGCACATGCAGGTGATACGGAAGCCGTCTTGCCCAAAGTATTTGGACACACTTTGGTCTTGTCCATAGAGTAAGTATATCAGGTAGAGTTGTAACTTTGCATTTATTAATTCCCCAATGTGGATACAGTTTCGATTTTACAAATGAACTCAAGGTGAATATAGTTGGATATTGTTACCAAATGTGAGATATGTAAATTTTTGCAGAAATTACCACCAAATTGACTGATCATGATAGTAGAACGAATGGTAGTACTTTACAGATCCTCCGTGTCATGACAGTCTTGGAGAGGTAATGCTTGTCAAATTAGCAATTCGACTGGTTGCTACTTTCATGCTAAACCTCAAGAGCATTTATTTTCTTTAGCGTGATCATATCACAAGGAACTTGCCACTGCAAGAGCAAGATTTCATAATCAAAGACAATGAATTCAATTCACTTTAAAAGATGTAAATTGGTTCACATTGCTATTCAGATTCAAGAAATGAATCATAAAATCATGCCGATGAAAATTGAATTAAAAACTTTGAATACAATTGAAGCAAGAAGTCGAATAGAATTTGAAGTAAGAATTGTCTTTCTCACATTCATCATCTGAAGCTTAGTTCACAAAGTCAATCAAAAAAAGCGTCTTCAACATAAAAGAAATTTTGTTAATATCATCTTGTGATCCGGGCGGTCTGCTTGTTTATGCACAACAATAACAGCGGTTGTCATGACATTTTTATTATCTTAAAGAGCAGTTCCATCATGCTACCGCCTCCGGGGAATATCACATTCCTGCCTGCTGTTGGAGAATTCTGCCCTAAAAATGAAATCATAATCATAAAAATGACAAATCTCACTCTGAATTTTTAAATGAATGTTGGATCACTACGATATTGAGTGTACCAAGTCCGGAAGTCCATGGATCTACATAAACAACATATACACGTATATATATATATATATATATATATATATATATATATATATATATATATATATATTTCGCTCGGTCCCGGCATTAGGAGGATGAATCAGACTCTTCATGAGCTACATCCAGGACGCACAGTCAAGAGTATTTCGTCGATAAGGGCGAAACCACAGTACAAACTGTTGGTGGAATCATTATCTCAAAGTATGCTTGACGAAGAGGTCAGCCGAATGAGCAACGAGGTTTCACAGAGTGAAACGCAGGATAGCGAGACTTTTCAATCTATCCTACGGAACACTATCTCGAAAGATCTATCGGATCTGATGAATGCATCTAATGATACCTTTGTTGGGATGTTGGCAATTCTTTGGCAAGATTGTCAAGAGGCAGGTGGAGGCCCTTATAGCTCCGCATTCAATAAATTCTACGGCACATTATCAAATAAATGCCTTTCTGAAAAACCAGAAAGGACTGATAGGATTAGACAGACCATATCAAAGCGAAGAACCAAACGATTGCATCACCAATCGAGCCGGCGGCCCAGAGATATCCAGAGAAGGAAAGAATACAGAGCAGCTCAGGCCCATCTTGAGAAGGACTTCGCCACTGCAGCGAAGATGGTTTTGGAAGGCACCCAATTCTCTGAAATGAGTGATCTTCAGGAGTCTTTGGAGCCCAAAGTTGTGGAGGAACGGTTTAATTCCATCCTAGGCACAGCAAAAAGCTGGAAACCCCCACCGTCCTTGGATAGTATTCGTACTGAGACGCAGCACAGCATCAAGAAACCTTTTGTGTTGCAGGAAATTGAAACTGCTATCAGTCTCATCAAGAATCAGGTGTATGCAGGACCTGACAAGTGGCTGCATGTCAACACCCTTAAGCAAATTGGCGCTATGAATTGGACAATATTGTTCAATATATTTTTGTATTGTGGGAGAGTGCCTGAGAATATTGTTACATGCTATACATCTCTTATTCCGAAAATTCCTCGACCAAGGGATATTGGAGATTATCGACCAATTACTATCGGTAGTCTCGGTCTGAGGTTGTTCACGAAAGTCCTATCTGCTCGTCTCTCTGAAGTTGTTCATCTCCAGGATTATCAGAGAGCCTTCGTTCCCATCGAAGGAACAGCAGCAAATATTCTCACTTTACGGCATCTCATCCAAAATTCGCGTTCTACGCGAAGCGAGTTAAACATAGCGTTTGTTGACATCTCAAAAGCGTTTGATACCATTCCACATGAAGCAATTTGGGACGCCTTGGGTAGGCAGGGTATCCCTGAGAGTATTATTAATGTGATAAAGAGTTCGTACGACAATGCGTACACAAAGATTCGTTTGGGAAAGTCGAAAACAACCGACAAGGTATTTCTAAAAAGAGGAGTCAAACAAGGTTGTCTGCTATCACCTTTACTTTTCAATATCGTCTTAAACGATTTAATTACGGCACTAGACCGGACTCGGATTGGAGTCAAAATTTGTAATAATGTAATCAGCTGTATGGCTTTCGCGGACGATATAGTTGTAATTGGAAGTTCGAAATTTAACCTGCAGTCAGGCCTCAACACGACTGCTGATTTCTTCGAAAGTCGCTCCATGACTATAAATACCACAAAAAGTTTGACTCTTCGGTTGCTCCTGGAGATTGAGAAGAGAGAGAGTGAGAGTGTCGAGAGAGATTGGGCCGATCTGGTTTTGACCTGGCGCGGGTTCCACTCACCGGGTCCACTCACTTGGAAGTATTTGGTGTGATAAATCGAAAAGGAGAACTGATTTTTTCCAAAGATCAATTGAGAGTTTGGCTTGATAACATCAAAAGAGCCAATATCAGACCTGAACAAAGGGTCAAGATCATGAAGCAAGTCGTATTGCCCAGGCTTCAATATATTCTCAAAGTTTCGACTGTTCCACTGGGTAAACTCAAAAATCTTGATCGGCAGATTCGTGACTCCCTAAAGATGTTTTTACATCTTCCAAGGGGCACACCCAATGGGTTTTGGTACATGGATGCCAAGTCTGGTGGTCTTGGTTTCACTGAGTTGGCGAAAACAGTCCCCGTTCATTTATGGAATACTCTCATCAAATTGTCTCATAAAGGAAATGCGATCGAACGCTTTGTGGCCAATGAAGTGAAAGAAAGGTACTCCTTAGTGTTTAGGAAACTGAACATTTCAGATTCCACAATTAGTACCTATAAGAAAGATTTGAAAACTCAGTACATTGATTCATTTTGTGATACCTCCTGGGGTATTGACTACCGAGTTGTCGCTCAATCCAAAGCTACCTTGAGCTGGATTCATGAAGGCTATTTCTTTCGTGGAGCACGGTACGTCCAACTGATGCAACTACTATCCGGAAATTGGCCGACTCGTATGGCAATGCATCGTGGTAATTCGCATGATATGGACTTGGTTAGATGTAGGAACTGTCCTAAGACAGAAAATGTACGTGAAACTATTTCTCATGTACTAAATGGGTGTTCAACCGGACACAGCAGATGGATCGCTCGTCACGACAATGTCGTACGATGCATTGAACAGGGGCTTAAGAAAGATTCTGCAAACACGGTCGTTATCGAACCGCGAATCTATATCGATCAGGAAGGTTATGTACCTGATCTAGTCGTATCAAATAAAGAACATTGTTATATAGTGGAAGTCACAGTGCCGTATGACCGCTCCACTCAAAGCCTCGATAAACGGTATCATTCGAAGCATGATAAATACAGCTCTCATGCTGTTAGAGACAAAATCAGGGAGGGGTTAGCTCCCGAGCTCAACATGTCGAAGGTGGAGGTCCTGCCGGTTGTGGTGGGGTCAAGGGGTGCCATAACGGGTCTCACCCTAAATTCATTATCTAAACTTCGTTTAAAATCCATTTCCCGTCAGCTGCAGTGTGTTATTCTAAATCACGGGATCAATCTTTGGAAATTTTGAAAAATTTGAAATAAAACAAATCTTGAAATATTGTGATGCACTGTAAATCGCTCGATACGAAAAATTTGGCATACATACATATGCCAAAATCACATACAATTTGAAACTAACATCTGATACGAGATTCTCGCATGCTTACAAAGATCTGGTATGTTTTTCATGCGAAATCTCACTTACTTTCGTATGTGATTGGTATGTAGCGATACGAACTATTCTATCTGTAATTGGCTGTTTTACACTGAAATACGAGTTGTTGGTATGTCATATATACGAGACCCGATGCAAATTCATCCTCATTCGTATGCCTATGGTATGCCTCTGGTATGTCTCTGGCATGTAGAGCTTTAAGTCACATAGCAAAACATTAGTAACGTCAATAGTAACATTAGTGTGGTCTTAATTGACAAAAGGCCTCAAATCAACATACACTAGACATAATTGATGCTTTCTTTTAACATTGTGCTGGTATGGTTTTAGTATGTAAAGTATAACACACTTGAAATAACATACGAAAAGCATACAAATATATGTATATACAGAAATATACCAAAAAAATATTTTGGTATGCATCCTTCGTATGTGATTGGTATTAAGCGATTTATAGTGTGCTTGAGGCTCTGTAATTTACAAGACGACTGGAATCACAACTGAAGAATTGTCGTTTTTACTGATGTTAAGTGACAATCTATGAATCTGTTAGTTGAATTAAATACGCGAAACCATTTAGTTTGCGAGACGTTTTCACATGTGGCAAAATTAGACAGTGACTTCGATCAGACACATAGGCCTACTACATTATAGAGCGAATAATGGAGTTGAAGACAATTACTGATTGATCGTGATTTAGAACATACTTTAGAACACGGAGAACATATAGAAGTTTAGAATACATATAGAACACGGAAACAATGTTCTCAAGGTGACTTGACCAAGTCAATTTATTACTAGGAATAACACCAAGAATCCTTGCACAAAAAACGTTATCGATACCAGAGACTGGTTGAACAGGGAGAGCAGAAAAATTAATGTTCAAAACTTTTGTTATCATATCATTTACAATCATTTTATTTTCGTCATACCATTTCTTGAAATTATCAATCTCACAATTCACCAGAGTCTGTACGATAGACAGGTACAATGAGCGTCACATCATCGGTGTATTTGACATCCCGGAAGAAGAGTAGGTGGCTAAGTAGAAAAAAAGAAAAATGTAAGGTCCGATCTTGGATCCCTGAGGAATCCGACTAGTAACTTTCACCAGAGAACTCTTTAATTTGGCCCAGTTTAACTACTTGTTGGCAATTACTTAAATAATTGTTCACCAAACTTACAAATGCACTACAATTTGTGATCGAAAGTTTTAGAAATAATATTTAACGGTGGGGGGGGGGTAATGCGGAATGCCCGAGTCATACAAAAAGTTAATAATCTAACAGCTGCAACATGAGGCTCTTCTAGCAAGTTACAAATTTCATCATGTATTGTAATAAGGACGCATACAGTTGAAGAATGTAGACTAGATTGGCTAGAGTCATAATTCTGAATAAGATGATGTTTGAATCTTTTTAGAATAACTTCTTCACGTACCGACTGGCGACAGGCATAGGGATATTGGTCTCATCTGATCTTTTTTCACTTGTAAGACTTTCGGCACAAGACTCACGTCTGCAATCTTTCAAATATCTGGTACGTCAGAGGTCTGAAAGGACAAATTCAAAATATAATTGAGGGGCTGCCTCAATGCAACTGAACTGCGTTTCAACATCGAAGGAAGAATCACATTCGGGTGATTTGTCGGTTCTGAAATTCGATGGCTACTTTTCTGCCACAATCTCATTACATATCCTATCATTTTCACGTCTATCGATCGATAACAAAGGAAAGGATCTACTCTCAACAAAAAAGTTTGAAAATGAGAGGTTAATCGATTCATCAGCATCTTCTGGAGACGAAAATAGGGATGCAATTTGATTAACGAAGCCAGCTACTGTACATTCTTACCACGAACTTTTTTGCAACTTTCCATGTACCTTTGGGAGGTTTGCACATTTATGAGCTCCAAATTGTTTTGAATTTATGTAATCGCTGTGAAATTTGACTTTGTAATGGTTGTGCAAGGCGAGGCTTTTGTTACGAGAAGCTTCCCAGTGTTTGTTGATTAAATCAAGCAAAACTGGGGTAATCCATGGTTTCGTCTATGGGGTAAATTTAACAAATGAAATTGGAACAGTTGACATAGCCTTTTCAAAAATGCGATGTCGAGCATTTAGACACAATGACAATCACGTGTAAATTAATGGCAGTACCAAGGGAAGGTGCGGTCGTGACAGTAAGCATATGATGTTGTTGCCTTATACTACAATAGAATTTTCCTTAAGTGACATCTCCAAACGTAGGTAATTCGACAATGTTGAAATTGGCTGTAACAAATGAAAATCTGCATCGGTTAAAGTCTCCACATACAAAAATGTCAGCATCCGATGTATAGTGCTCAATAAGAAATCAAATACATCAATAATATAGTGTTCAAATAATTTAATCGTCTCGACATTCAGACCATCAAGCACTCGATTCCGTTGGGTTTCATAAAATTTGGGAGTGCTACACTAACAGAGAAAAAGAAAATGTGGCGTAAATCATGGTTGCACTTCCTCGGCGATTATCAGACAATTTTTCACGTCGATCATTGCGAAAAGAAATATATTTTACAAATATATTTATTTTTTTACAAATATATAAAATAAAATATTTACAAATATATTTACAGTGTCTGATTTCCATGGATAATACAAAGCTGGTAATAGTATGGTGAATAAATATACAGCATCGTGAAATTTCTTTAGCATGGTAGGCAGCTGTTGAATACTGTTGCACATCGTTTTTATAAGCGATTGATTTTAGAAGCCCATTTCATTCTCCTATTGCCATGATCAAATCATCAATTGCTATAAAAGCAAAAAAGAAATTCTTCAAATACAAAATTGTTTCGCTATTTTTTGCCTATTTTCTGTCTACATTAGCCTGCTATATAATGACGTTATTTATTGTTCCTCTCACAAATTTTCATAATGATGATGCTGCATGCAAACCTTTGGTTCTTACCTATACTGTTTAGCTTCTCGTGCCCGCTCTCATTATTATAGTGATGATGTACATGTAGTTTCTCATGTGATTGCCTGTTTGTATTTGACATTCATGTATCGTATGATTGACTACTGATCTCAGAGTCGTATCGTTGCTTCCATCGAATGATTTTCATTTGTGATGTCATCGGTGATCATTTGTGAATGTGCTTGCACCTTTATTAAATACATTTTATACGTTTAATTGGTAATGATAAAAATACGATGGGAGTGGTCTGCCTGCATCTTGAAATAATAGTTTGAATCCATTGGAGAAGCCTTTTCACAATGCTAACTGCTTTCTCCTAACCATACATTGTATAGGCTTACGTGACTTATAACCTGGAGTTGATTAATTATAATTAATCAGTCATTTAACATCAATATTTCTTTCTTTTTTGTAGGCCTATATTTAAACTCCTTGAATATCAATGTCATTTTCCAAATTTCAGATGATTTGGATAATGTTGCTATAAATCATCTCTCATTGAATATAGAGATAAATGATTTACTGCTTTGAATGAAAGTAAGAGACAGGTAGCAAGGACAATCATCATAGCTCTGTCATTTTGATTTGTATGTTACTATCTGTGTTTCATAAAACTTATTTTCTGATAAATTCAACCATGTTGACAAGTAATCAACATAAAACTTCACTAAAAATTCATTTGAGTTATAAATGAATCCAATCACAAACGGTCTGTTGCAATTATATCCTATTTACATGCATGAAAGATATATCTAGTAATTTCCTGATAAAATACGGTGTAGCACAGCTTACAATAATGAAATTTCAATCTATAAAGAAATTACACAGATTGCGCAATTGATGCTATACGCCGCTCAACTTATCTGAACAGATTAGAAGTGTTCAACCAATAAATGCGGACATAATGCAGCTTAAGACCCTGGTTATTAGATATACTTCATGCAATCAGGTGACATTTCATACTAAGACACGATATTTTACTTTAGTGCTGCTTTGTTATAACGACAAAAGTTGAGAAAAACTTAACTCTTCACATTTCATACACTAATGGAAACTGACATTAGTAACGGCGATGAATGGTGCTTACAAGCATCTGATAAAGCCAAACGAACTGTAAATCCTATTCGAAACTTAGTCGATCGACTGAAACTGGAACCAAATAAAAGTAAAGAATTTATTGCATTATCAATTGGTGATCCAACCGTCTTTGGAAACCTGCCGCCGAACAACAACGTCATAGAGCAGTGCCTGCAAGCAATAAAAAGCGGAAAATTCAACGGATACGGTCCTTCATTTGGTGAGTTCATGGGTAAGCAACCATGTTGGGCAATATGGATGATTTATTGGTACTTCTATTCTCCCCCCCCCACATTTTTCAAGTTTTCCAAAATAATTAAATATCGCCAAAGTTAGTCACATTGGGTTTAAAATAGACTTGATCTGTCACTGCTTGACACTACAGCACGACTGAGAAGTCTTACTTAAACCCTGGGATGAAGGATTGGTCCTTTGGATACTCAGTTAGAATACGAGGTACAGCTGTGATCATGAACTTCGTGTGATTGTTGTCTACAGACAAATGACGAGCAGTTGTCTAATTCTGAGGATGTAAATGTTCTACAAGTCAGATAAGAGGAGTTTTGCACACTCAACGCTATGCCAAGTTAGTGAGAACAGGTAGGACCTAGAGAAGATCGTTGACGATGCAACACTTCCAGGTGTAAACAACAGAAATGTGGGGGATATAGAAGTTCCGATTTATTTATGCAACTAGTGCGAAGCATCCATCTTAATTGCTCTTTTCGAGTACTTGTCATTAATTGCAACCTGTCTATGCACGAGTCCGTAGGGCGAAGGTACACGCTATTGTAAAAGATTTTATCAGGGAGTTGCATGACTTTGAAATGGTTGAAATAGCATGAAATCTGCCTGTGTTTGAATTTAAAGTATGTCAAGAAGTCACATCTTTTGAATATTGGATTATTGTTTTATCACTTGTTATTCAATTACCGACACGTACCTGAATCATGACCTTAATTCATTGTTTAGAATACAAAATGCAAAATGGTTTTTCCTATCAGCTTGTCAAAGCAATCTTTCTGAATGAAATAATGACCATGACATTGACACTAACATCTTTTCGTACTCGTATTAGTAGCCATTCCATTCTTTGATCAATTATCATCTGAATGGATTTAGGTTTGGCAACTTCAATGAAAAACATCGTTTACCTGATTTCGCAATACAGGGCTCATTTTGTACACACAATGCGCATGACCGTACACTTTTAGTAAAGGATAATGACCTCATTTTGCACTTTTCCAAACATCACCGGATTTCTATCTTCATTTGAATATCAAACATCAAAATATCAATATATCAAAGCTTTCTTTTTAAAAAGAGAATGCGTACATGAGATGTGACAAATAATTAGGCTAAACGTACACATGATGAAGATAAATTGATGTTCAATGATATGAATAACGCATCGAAAGCTCGAAAGAAGCGGTCAATTCGAAGATGAATTCTTCGAAGCAGTGTTCTTCGGAAACTTTCATTCATTCCCCACACTACGTTCATCATGAACAATCATCACTGTTTTTAACTATTAATATTTTCGCACAATTCCATCCATGCATGCATGTACTAGTACAGCAAAATGTATTGGTTTGCATGACTTCTTCGAGTCAATGCATTCTTTTCTTTTTTATGGGTCTGACGGCTGATTTATTTTACAAGTCATCAAATTAGCAAGGGCTAACCTTAGGCGAAACACAGTTAATAATGAATTTGATCACAAATCAAGCTATTCAGTAAGTAAAACCAATGTGAAAAATAAGAATAAAACACAAATGTAAATGTTGAAAATATTCAAATGGTAGGTAATGAAAAAAAAGTACTGTGTAAATATAAGTAGAGTGAGAAAAAAAATTGATGACTTACTCGAGAACTCCTGCCTGTCTGCCACACCGTGTGTTGGGCAGTGTAGTAATTGCGGAAATTGCTTATATGTATTAGTATACTTCCAAGTGTATTTGCTATTTACGAGCTATTAATATCTTTTTTACTATCGATCGTGATGCAATGGATTTTCTGTATATACACATGATTTTCAAATCATCATCAATAAACGTCTCTTACTGCTACTACTACTGTAACTCCGGAATGCGAGGAAATTAAAATTATTGCACGAATGACCTTTGGATGAATTTAATCATAGCATTAATCACATATTTCAAACAAAAACGAAATCACAAGTATTTTGTTAATATAAACTGCCTGAAATCATGTAGCTGATTTTTGTAATTATTCTGCATGTTCCAAAGCAAGCTTCGTTTCGTAAATCCTAAATATTAGGAGGTCCGGAGCAAGATTTTATTAAAAGTAAAATACACTCTCACATTTTCTGGAATCATGCATGCATTGAGAAATCGATAATTAAAGGATCTTACCAAATATAAAGGGCTAGATAGGAAATAGAGGTCTTTTCACGATATGCGTGTATATACAACGGAATCAGAAGAATCAGCTGACATTGCATTAAGTAAGATACTATTCGTAAGCGAGCAATAGATGTCCCTTTTATTTCCTATTTTTTGTAATTATAAAGATTTCTAATTTATCAAGTTGAAAAGCGGATGTTATGGAATTCAACATCAGCCCATGGGAAGCAGATGATGTTTGCATCAATCCAGAGAAATATAGGGATTTGTGAAACCTAAATCACTATTCGTCGCACTCCAGGCTCAAAAAGTCGATTGATTTTTCAGTAATTGTTTTATGAAATAATGCATCCGTCATCACTGAGAAGTGCGCTTCTTTCAAAGGATCTGATTCCTATTCAAAGGGGTTAGCTACTCGTACTTCCAAGCACGAGATCAAAACAAAATAAAAATGAGATAACAATTCCTTTCCACATTATATGTGACCAAGGATTGAGTTTGAGTACAAGCAAAGCCATAACTTTAAATAATTAGTTACAGCTGATCTGCGAAAATGGTCAGTTAACTTGAAAAAAGCCTATGATTCAATATCTGTGTTAATCACCCATTGTTCATTTTGTCTTCAATTGAACAGTCTACATGTATCGTTTATCTTACCAAAAGGAAGATAAAAAAAGATCCAAAGGGAAGATAAAAAAGATGGGTCATATGAAATCCATGTTCTTGCCAGCTTTCTCAGACTTTTCATTAATTTCAATCTTTTGCGCAGCCGGAAAAGAATTGCACAAGCATTAACAGTAGAAGACTTAAAAACTACTTTGAGGAAAATATAAGCATCCAATTGATATGAAATATTGCATACTATCGCTGAAGTTAAATCAGAAATATCAGTAACATATGACAATCATAGAGATCGCGACAGAGTTACAAAACTTTAGAAGTAGATACACAGGCCTCCTCGATGGATAGCACACGTGATTACTGGACACATTCCAGATGAATGCGAGGATCAGTTCCCTGAAAATATTCTAGCATTCATCAATTCAACTTGATAGCAGTCACTGAAAATGTTTTTACTAGAGAAGGGTGATGTCACGTCATCTCTTAGGACTGTGCGGTTAAACTGGGAGGTAAACAGCAAATGGTTGTCAGACTAACACTGAGAGAAAATTCATGACGATTTTTGCGCAAGAGACAATTTCTTCCAAGTTCAGGAAAGAGGCCAGCTCAGAAATGTACTAAATTGACGACCCCCAAGCTTTGATAATTCCCTCTGTTTTTGGGACAGTCAATATGCTGATGGAAAGCGTATGACATGTCCGTCTCATCCATGACATGTCCGTCCCAGAGAATTAGACAGGTCGTGTCTTGTTCTGTTTGACTAGAAGGGAAGCATTGGAATATGTAACGTAAATGAAATGGCACAATCTCCTGACAAAATACCATAGCAATCGAACAATGATCAGCCAGTTCAACATTAATCACGCCAAATTGTGCAAAGTTTCAGTGATTGTTATCAACCGAGTCACGCAGCCAAGAAACACAGACGATGTCAAGTTCTACAGAGAAGTTTGTGAACCAGGATATGCATTATGCGAGTATGTATTGTGCTCAACAAAATGGCATGTTACGATATACAAGGCATCGTCGAGAGTGCCAAATCGCGGCAGACGATAACTATCTACATGGCATAAATCAACCCAATTGAAAGTTCTGCTACATATACTCGATGTCTTAACACAGTGCAAACTTTGAATTTCTTGAACTCAAGAATGATTGAGGTTTCAAATCAGACAACCTCTGCCACAAGACGTATGTTACAAAGATTTATCACTCACGAAAATTCATGTTTTTAGTGGTAACAATATATTTTCAAATTTTGAAATAAATCAAACTTATATATACGTCATTACCATGCCTTTAGAACGCCTCATCTCTTGTTTCACTGATATTTCTACACGTTTGTTGAAATCCAACATTGTTCGTTGTAATAAACTGAAGACAATTTCGGTCACCGAGTTTGAAATCTTTCCTCAAACATTAAAAATCATTATATAATACTAAACATTTGGCTTTCCTTAATTTCAAATTTAATACATTTCTATATTTTCCATGCGAACATCAATGTTCAATCCTCAAATGTTCGGAACACCTTCCCTTGGACATTATTTGCATATGCAAAAAACTATTTACATATGTGGAACACACCGCACAGTCTTCATTTTCTAGTTATTTTTATTCATTGCAAAGGTACGTTTAAAAATGAGTGCTGATAGCTGGAAGTTTTTCTTGCAAGAAAAAGCTGAAGTTTTTTCTTTGCAAGCGACTGAGTTATTGATGAAAGTACAGGCTGTTCCAGATGTCTCTACGAATTTCATTTTTAATTTACAAGAAAACTAATAATGATACAGACATGAATCAAGTTTTATTTTGAAAAGCAGACATTGGAGATTGGCTTGATATATGCCCGGCTTTTTAAATGGTTTATTTTTTTATTTCTCCGAAAGTTATCATTGTTTTTTAGTAGTAATTGTTTTTCTAAAAATAATTTTTTAATATAATTGTTTTTTCCTTTCAAATTATATCCTGTATGAAAAAAACAAACATAATACCAACATGAATAAAGCTATATTTCAACACTTACGTGCAGTTTCAAGTAAGTTGATGACCTTTGTTCAATTTCAGTTGGTAAAGTCTGTCGGGCAAAGAATCGATAACTCTTGCCAACATCTCTTGATCAATTGTCGAACACACATCAGTAATCCTTCCTTTTAATTCAACCAAACTTGTCATCTTTTTCTTGTATACCTGATTCTTGACATGACTCCAAAACCAATAATCCAAGGGAGAGCGTGCTGGCCAGTGGAAATCAAAGTGGCGACTTATGACTCGATCTTTGAAATTCTTTTGCAAAAACAATTTCACCTTTTTTCCAATATGCGGTGGCGCACCATCTTGTTGGAATACTGTCCGAGACATAATTCTTTTTGATTTCAAGAAGGGAATGCAGTGAGACTCCAACATTTCAAGATACGAAGCAGAAGTGACACTTCCATCGAAGAAATAAGGCGGTATAACATATTGTCTGTTGAGACCTACCCAAACCGTCAACCTTGAACTGTGTAGAGGTTTGGGTATGCGAATTTGAGGATTGCTATCATCCCAAACAGCACCAGTCAACGAAGACGTTTCTTCGGAAAGATGAAAATGGGCTTCATCTGTAAACAGAATGTCACTAAAGTCACTTCCGAACTTTTCGATCACTAAGTCGACAAATTCCAAGCGCTTTTGAAAATCAGCTGGAAACAGTTCTTGAACAAATTGAGGACGGTAAGGTTTCAAATGCAAATCGTTTCTCATTATTCTGTGCACAGACCTTTTGGAAATCTCGGATGCTTCAGCAATCTCGCGCACAGAGCAGATTCCAAAATTGTTCTTTGATTTAAGTTCTTCCACTGCTCCAGAAACAGTCAAAGCACAATCACCACTTAATGAATGTCACCCTGATTTGGGGAGGTCTTGAATTGTCGAAGAAGTTTCAAAATTTTTGACGAGATTTCGAATTCCGCCTTCGGTACAGGGAGGATGCCGTTCACCAGTTTCCTTCTTATACGCACGCAGTTGGAGAGCAACCAGATGAGTAATACACTCGAATAATGCGAGCGCGTACAGAGTTATCCATCTCGTCAGATCACAGTAAGAACCAGAGTGAATCCAATAGAAGAACAGTCATTTGAAAATTTTGTCGAGATTTTTCAAAATGAAGATATCGGACAATGACTCGACAGCTGAATAATAAGCTAATAAGTAGAAAACAACTTTCAAATGTTGTGTGATAGAAATTACCATAGATATTTCAGGCGTTGATCAATGAAGAACATCACTCGCATCACTCGATTGGATAACAATACAATCATTATTATTACAGAATCTATCGAAAAACAGTGATAACTTTGCCGCAATGAAAAAAAGAAAAATAAACCATTTAAGCAGCCGGGCATATATCAAACAAATCTCCAATGTCTGCTTTTCAAAATAAAACTTGATTCATGTCTGTATCATTATTAGTTTTCTTGTAAATTAAAAATGAAATTCGTAGAGACATCTGGGACAGCCTGTATACATAGCACGATTGACACAGACACACATGAAAGACATGACGCTAAATAATCAATGTTGAGAAAATCAATTAACAATGCGGATGATGATCGGGAACGAATACTGAAGTAAATAATGTATAGTATATAATAACCATAGCAAATTTATAATACTGAAGCAAGACACAGTAGATTACTAACACAATACTGATAAGTGGCAGGTAATTTACATCATAAAGGCCAAAACAAAAACAGAAGAAAAAAAATAAAACCTATAACACTTTGTCTTAGCTGGCACTGTCATCACACTTGACTCGGTTGTGGCTGCCAAGGCGTCTTGTCCACAGAGCTACATTTGTGATCCTCTTCAGCCGGTTTTCCTCACGATCGATTACCTGCATTTTTTGTTACTTTTATATTTATTTATTTAAATTTTGGTTTTTAATTATTTTGCACCTGCACTTATTTAAAACTTACTTGATAGAGTTGTCGATACGGGAGGTCAGTCATGATGATTAGGGAAAAGCAGGTTCTCTCCCAATTTTTACGACTTATATTTCAAAAAATAAAAGAGCGAGTCAGCCTTTTTGGGTGACTCGCTCTTTTATTTATTAAAATATAGGTCGTAAAAATTGGGAGAGAACCTGCTTTTCCTTAAACTTACTTGCTTGCTCGCTCTCTTATGCATATCATTATTTTTAGTTTTATTGTTGTTTCTACATGTTTTTGTCTGCCTGTCTTCGGTGTGATTCTCATCCGCTTTCGCGCATGTCTTGAATGTTAACCTGATTTGCATTTCTTTGTTCGCTACCGCGCTATTCGTTCCCGATCATCATCCGCATTGTTAATTGATTTTCTCAGCATTGATTACTTAACGTCATGTCTTTCATGTGTGTCCGTGTCAATCGTGCTATGTTTACTTTTATGAATAACTCAGCCGATTAATGTCCGAGAGATGTCGCACAAATAAAATTGCGTTTTAAATTGATCGATCTGAAAAGTTGCGGGAGCCTGAAAACATAACTGAAAGTGTAGCAATTGACCAATCAAATGGCTGAATTGAAGTGCTCGTTGTCGACTTCTAACTTCGATCTTGCTTCCATAACGAACGCAACTATCAGTGACCAACCATACCGGACAAGCATCAACTTCGAGAATTTGGGGCACAATTTGTAAATGAAGTGTGAACGCACATTGAAGAGTTGGCACCAAAAATACAAACCATCTCAAAAATATTTGCTCAGACAATAGTAGTGTGACCGTGTTCTGAGAACAGCTCTTAGACCACTTCTACCTGCAACGGTAAATTTTAGGAATGGTTTGTGAGAATGAGGTGCAGAATTTGTCTCAACTATCGGAGCTCTCGACTGTGACCAGGTCACTATCAGATCTCATGTGTGAACGTACCTTGAGCTAATAAATGACAACTCTGCCGTGCAATGACAAAACAACTTAAGTCCAAATTTTTGAAAATTGACTTTTTGACGCAAAAGGCATTTGGGTGTGTCTGTCTATTATGTGTCAACAGCTTAAGGCCAAAGACAAATTGCTTAGTGTCCAAAATGAGAATTCAAATTTTCAAAAAACCTAAGTCCATGGAGATACAGTGACAGAAAAACCTGTCCAGAAAAATTTTTTTAGACTCATGCCGTCCCACATTTTTATTAGCAGTGCACTGCATTGGGTTATGCTGTCTGGTGAGGAATGTGAAGTTATGTGTGAGCCATGACCACCACATCAAAGAAAATGCTTGTTTCGAGCCATGTCAATCCTGTCTGAGTTTTGCCGAACACGAAGTAAGGTATCGAGCTGCTCGAAGGGAGTATGAAGATGGTAAATTTCTTCATGAAACTGGTCACTTAAAGGCATGTGCGGATATGATGAAGGTTACAATGCTTCCTCAGATGCCGTTCAAGATTTGCATATGCGCACCACGAATTATTGCATTCAATGAGACTTTTACATGTATTGGAGCAGAGGGAGAATCATCGGCAATCATTTGGGATGAATCTGTAGCCGGCAGAAACTCCGAAGATGTAGCGTGTGCCTACTTGAAGTTTTTTCGTGCTAACAGGGACGCGGATGAATTCACCATATTCCTTGATAACTGTTCTGCACAAAACAAAAACTGGCAACTATTTTCATTTATCTTGCGCTGTGTTCATAATGAAGAATTTGCCATGAAGACAGTGACCCTAAAATATTTTGAGCCAGGCCATACGTTCATGAGTGCTGACAGTGAACATGCTGCAGTCGAGAAAGCTTTGAAAAAGAAAGGTTGTGTGTATGACTTGCAAGACTTCAAGCTTTGTTGTTCAACTAAGAAAAGCACTGCAGTGATCATGCAGACAGATGATTTCATGCACTCTAAAGACAATGGGTACAAATTGGACCTAGTATCGCAATATAAATTGTCAAAGATGAACAATCGACCACATCTTTCAAATGTCGTTGTGGCTCAATTTCGTCGTGGAGATAATCGATTCTTTTTCAAATCATCATTTGATTCAACTAACTTTAGGGCTGTAAGTGTCGTGTCGAAGTCTTCTTCGGAGCTGTTTCTGGAGAAGCTAGTCTTCAAAAAAGAGGCACGTGGAATAAATTCAAAGAAAAAAGCAGTCATTTTGAAAACCCTGATTCCCTTGATGCCTCCACACAGGAGACATTCGTGGGTTGAGATGCCCGAAAGCAACATTTCAATGGACTTGATAAATTCCCGATTCTGATTTAAATGTGTAATTTACATTATCCTCGTTTTAGTAAAGATATATCAGTTTTTGAATAGAGATCGATTTTTGATACAAGGATTTTGAGATTGCTTTTCAATAGAGTTATGTTTTTATACAAGTTCAAATATTCTTTCTCTTGTCTGATGGGAGTGCAACTTATCTTGCAGAAAAATGGGGAAATGATGGACTTAAGTTTTCATACAAGATAATTGCAGTTAAATGGTAATGGAAAAACAGTGACAAAAAAACCTAAGTTCATAAAAAGCACTTTCCAGTGCGTGCACTAGTGCAAACCTTTTTTGTATAACTAGTGTTAGTATAGACATGCTATATGTAAAATATTGACATTTGTAATTAAGTATTTTTTGTTCCATTAAAGTTTTTACAAAAGTTGCTCTACTGAAAAATCACAAATTTGGACTTAGGTTGTTTTGTCACTGTACGGCAGAACTGTCATTAACTAAACTAGAATCCCACAAATGACATAACAAATTCATCAATCATCTGGTAATTCGTCTACTTACAAATCGCAGCCCTAATTGTGTAAGCTTTTGTCCCAGAACAGTCCTCGTGCCAAAATTAGCAGATTTATAGGATGAAAATGCAAAAAAACATACTTGGAGTGTCACCTAAAAGTCCTCGGCGTCATTGCTGACACAAGTGTCAAAGGTTCGCCATCTCTGTTCTCCCTATTCGCATGATCTCTTACTCAGGCATACCAAGAGAGCGTTTGGTGTGACTGCTACAACGCTATGAATTAGACATACAGTACGACCACATGCAATAAGGCATTATTTGGTCGAAACAAGATCAACTTTAGGACAATTGTCAAGTAGCCTATATGTCAATGCTTCCTCGACAGCTCAACCTGTTCAAACACACAACACGATTTTTGGAGCAACCGTCGCTTTCTTTTTAACCTATAATTAATTATACCTACCAAGAAATCGTCTTGAATCCTGATAATGAAACCAGCAACTGAAAAGGTGAGCGAAAAGGTCAGCATGTCCATGAACATCCGCATATGTACATCCAGTTTAACCTTTATTTTTAATGATAGGGCCTACGGTACAATGGATCTCTGACAATCTTAAGTGTCATCAAGTCAACAGGTTGGCAATTAATGCTATAATCTTTCAGTCATAATAGTTATTGAAATTGACATTAAGGAGACTTTGCTGAGGTTCTACGTGATTATCTAATTTCTGTGAACTCATGAGCAGCGGTGGTGTGCTTCGTACATAATGATGACATACGGATTCTGATGTAGAGACGCACCATTATTAATCTTACATCATTACTTCGAGAATGACTCTATGGCGTGGAATGGTGCGAACTCACGTTCCTGAGAACTCTGTTTTATAAGTGAAATACAAATCATAAAAGTAAGTGTGAAGAATGTTCAAACGAATGTTAGGTAATTACAATATCAAGTGCAACATATCCAGTATCTCATGTTCCCTAAACAGATGGAATTTCCCGACATTCAACAATCGCTCACTTGCATGACGACTGAATCTTTTCTGTGACTTAAGAATTGTCATAATATTACTGATGTTAGATGACAGTCGACAAACTTTAAAAGGAAGGAGCTCGTGCGCAAAGTTAGGAAATGTCATAGGCTCACGGCCTAGTGCCATGCTCTGCCGACAGAGCTATTCAGGTCTACGAAACTTGTGAAAAATTAATTGAACATCTACAAATTTATGGAAATCTATGATAACCATTGATGCCATAGAGAAATGCACATTTCAAAAGCAGAAACGGTGCGCGCATTTTCTATACCTAAGATTCGACTTAATCGAAATTACTAGGGATGTCACTTGCAACTCATTTGATATACACATGATTGCAAACACCCGTTAATTTGTTGATACCACACATCCTTTATTAAAAATGATTATAGCCAATCAATCGGAGATGTCCCGATCAACCGAAAGCTTTTGCATCGAAAAAATATCGATTTATCGATTAGGCGCGAGAAATTGGCATTTGTCTCGATTGAGCAAAGTGCACTGTAAATGCCATTTTGTTGAATATACATTTGCAGAACGACAAATAACATTTGCACAATATAAGAAAAACTTGCAATTCCACTTCCAACCTGAGCTATTATTTATTTTTTGTTTATTTTAGGTCATCTTTCAACACGGCAGGCAGTCGTCGACTTCGTGCGTTGTCCTGACTTTAAGCCGGATCCTAAAGTAAGTTCTAGATATTCAATCTTTTACATATCACATTATTTGTATTCAATATTTGAAGATCGCCAATTGTTAATGCAGTCGACAACTGCTAAGGTGAAACTTTCAAGCATTTTAACTTTTTGCAAGGCTTTGAGAATTGTGAAGAGAATCATTAACTCCAAATAATTTATGAGATGTCTGCTATTTTCCACATTCTACAATTTCTTTGCGTCCAAGTGCCTATTGCAATTATTTTTTATTTGTGATTTTTCTTATTCTATGAATTGATATCTTCAAATTACAAGCGAGTAATACGATTTAACATTGTACGTATTTTAATTCCTGGTAATGTGTGATGAAAGTTTGATGAAGAAATACGATTTCAGTTGCATTCAATAATTTAAAGCCCTCGGGGATAGTTGCTTGTTGATACTTTTAGACTCGGAGATTTTGAAAAATAGACCGCCACCAACTAATGGAATGCCACGTGTAATAGCCCGCCACCACACACAGAGAGAGAGAGAGAGAGAGAGAGAAAGGGTTGAAAAATAGACCGTCATGGCGATCTGTTACAAGTTTTACTGTAAATTATGTTATGTGTAACGTATATCAGAACTTTCATTATAAGCTATCATAAGGACAAAAAGTGTGCAGCGCATCGTAGCATCTTTGAAACAGCATCGATCTTTATTGCGTGCTCAATGTTTGGTGATTGGACTCTCACTTTGCGAAGCATTCTACGTGGTTGTTCCAGGAACAAAACACACCAAGATATCTATTCGACCGCGTGAATTCTAGAGACTTCAATCTCGTCTCCGAATGAAGTTTCATTTGTGCCAGCATTGTACATTGTGTACATTTTAAGACAAGCCATAGATTTTAGCAAATTTCTGCAGAATGTCGAGGAAACATTGAAGCTCTTTTAAATTGAAGCTGCAATATTTCCGATCATTAGCATAATGAAGGTCAAGCTCACAGATTGCGCTCGTACATAGGAGATTTTCAATGACGCAAGTCGGACAATTTGACGCAGAAAACCATTTTTACCAACTGAATTCGTCACTTCAAATACGTGACGTGACGCAAGTCGGTCTTTATGACGCAAATGGTATATTAGACGCAATAAGTATATTTGACTCAAGCTGAAGTAAATGAAAATTGAAGTCAGACTTTTTGATGCAGTTCGTATATTTGACTCAAAATCATGAAATAAATTCTGAAAACTTCCTGACGCGTCCGAACAATTTGGCGCATTTGGTATATTTGACTCAAAAACGATCGATAATGCAATGCGGTATATTAATATCTAAATATACGGTCAGAAGTTCTCTCAACAATTTTATGTATGGAATAAAGCAATTATCTCAAAAGAACAAGTTAACATGGAATCAAATAGGCCTATATCAAATGATGCCCAAGATTTACAATCTTAGTTCCGACAGCGGTTCATGGTAAATTTTGCACAACAGAAATATGGCGATCATGCTTTCTTCCAATTCAATGTTATCCACTGTTAGAATTATTTGTCAAGATAATTTGCTTTATTAAGTTTCAATGATCATCACATTATAAATGAGCTAATCGCAGGAGCAATTTTCTGTCATCTGGAACATTCATCGTAATCGAAATATAATCTGCAGAATGTTCGAATCGATTAATTGGAAAATTATCTCATGTCAAGTAATGAGACCGAAAAGTTGACACTCTGTTTATCAGGAGGGCAACGACATGGCCTGAATAGTAGACCTTGGCTACATTCTTTGGTTTATTCACGGGATCGTCAAGTAGCCAAGTCATTCCTTGAAAATGCATGAAACTGAAGGAAGGACTAGCGGAATTGAAACTGAGAAATTGTTTAGGTCAAATTTTTGGAATGTGAATTTAGGAAGGAAGTGGAGGGGAGCGCATTATGGAAGTTACAATATCCGAAAGCAATGGACCTATTGTCAATAAGATCTTTGTAAAGGGATAAAACAGCAGAGCATTTATAGGCCTCACACCAAGTGAGCAAAAATTAGAGGAAAAACTTGACAACAATAATAAATATGAATAGGACAAAGAACAAGAATAGAAGGTTTTTAATGATTCCAAATATTCTTCCAGATGGGTGTGACATATTGTTAAAGCTTGTGACTTTTTAACTTTAATTTTGAATACAGATGGTGGATTTCCGGAAAAATAGTTTTAACAAGAATAGAAGGATATCAGCAGATGTCACTTCCCTTTCAGACTATGGTTTTCAATGAATTTTGTTATTTTCTTGATATTGTTATTTATGAATTGAAGCCAAAATAGGCTACCAAAATTCACTCTAAGCATTCGATAGGGCTCTGAGGTTATTAAAGATATTTTTATATGCTGGGATTAGAAAATGAGAGAATCTAAAAATACAAGAAATCGCAGTGGGCAGCAATGGTATGAATACACATGTAAACATACGATAATTAGACTTCTAAAATATCTGTCACATGCATGTGCAGATATCATCATTACGAGAAAACATTACTGTCTACTTTCGTCTACATTGTACCATAGCTACGTTACTCACAATGATGATGCTGAAGCACTGCATGTCGCCTTCTTTAAATCGCACCCCTCCGAGCAAACGGATACCCGATCAGCATCTTATAGTTTCTCCGGATATCCACGGATCTTCACGGCTGAACGGATGCACTCCATTATATCTACGCCAGGAGCCGCTTGAATATCCAGTCTATCTCCGCGAATAACAAATTTTTATCCCAAGGAGATCCGTATCTTATAAACGGATATGTTTGATATCCAACCGATATCTGGTTCGTTGTTTTTGACGGATATCCGTGCTATCGGCTGTGCATTCTGCGGTTATCCGCCTGGCATCCATTTGTTAACAATGGATATGTAGCAATCGCGAACTCGATGTCAGTTTGCTATTAAATCAAAAAAGTTATCAGTTAGACAAGTTGCTGTATTATTATCCAATCTTACAAATTTTCACCGATATGACACGTAAAAAGGATTTTCAAATTACATCTTACATAAAAATCAAAATATCAATGTCTGATAAGTTGAAAATTCATCTTTGTTATTGAGGCTTGGTTTCATAGATTTTATTAATATGGCCTCTCTGAAACGTAGGTTAATGCTGTTTGTATCAAACGCTATGATTTTGACTGTAAACGGGAAAGCTATGTTAGGAGAGCAACTTAGGTGATGTTTGAGTACACTTGAGTCTTTGTTTGTGGCATGTTCTTTAATGCGTGTATGGAGTGAACGGACTGTACTCCCGATATAATTACTTTTACACGTTTTGCATGTTATTTCATACACTACCATAGCTCTCAAACAGATGTTGTTGTCAGCAATAACGCACTGATTCAATTTACACTTATGTTTGGAATGTGATTTTCTCAAAGCCATTCGTAAATAGAAAATCACATTCCAAACATAAGTGCAAATTGAAATACATGAGATATATATTTACAAATACACCAAGTGATTATGATGTACATGCACATCATAAACAAATTATATGAGACCTACATATTTACAAATTTTCAGAGTCATCATGATATACATCATATACCATATACAAAATACGTGAGATCTATAGGGTCTATATTTACAAATTTGAAGAGTGATGATCACGACATGATAAGAGTTCATTGGATGGGAGTCCTCACAATGGAGCAAAAGAACGTAAATGCTTAACATCTAATACAAGAATGAATGCAACAAAATCATCTATACAAAATTTACACTTTAATGATCATGGCCACAATAT
Source organism: Prostheceraeus crozeri (assembly GCA_907163375.1). Taxonomy (NCBI): domain Eukaryota; kingdom Metazoa; phylum Platyhelminthes; order Polycladida; family Euryleptidae; genus Prostheceraeus; species Prostheceraeus crozeri. Next base: position 20,612 of record CAJQUW010006461.1, on the reverse strand, counting down.
ATACAAATTCCCTCGGATCAATGAGATTGAGACTCTTCCTGATCTTCATTATGATGAGAAACATCTTCAATATGGATTGTAGGAATGTATCTAAATAAAATTTACTATCAGGTATAAAAAGCACTTGTCAAATAATTTTATACGAAATCACATATTAGCAGTCACAGTATGAGCAAAATTCACTTAGGGTGGAATGCACATCTCACAATTAAGAGCTAATCAACTGTTAAATCTAAAGTTAAATTAAGTTCTTATGCACATGTCAAAATAAGATTTTTAACAATAGATTAGTTAATCAACGATTATCGAATTCTTTTGCTTCTTAACTAATGATCTGATTGGCTCTTCCTAACTGCAGTTTCCATTGTATGCGCATCAACGCTGTCTGTTAGCTAACATTCGATTTCACGTAGTGCTCTCTTGTTAAAGTTAATCGTTGACTTTCGTGAATTAACTGCGGATATTCGGAACTCATGGATGATATATATGACCAATATTTTTATTACCACGACTACGATATGGCCCGGTTCAATCCAATGGAACCTTCAAACTACAAACGGCGATTTAATTGGTGCTCATCAATCAACAATATCACGAATCGTTTCAAACGTCTCAACAGTGATAGTACAACAACATAAAAAAAATATATTGGCTTTTCTGAGAATTTGAGTTCCATCAAGAGTGAATTCACGAAACGATTTCGCAGTGCTATCGATGGTACCCATATACCAATCATCTCTCCATGTGGTAACAACGCATAACTTTTTAGGGGCCGTAAAAAATATTTTACATTGAATACCCAATGTGTATGTGATGCAGACGGTTGCTTTACTGATGTAGTTTGCCGCTGGCCTGGGGCAACACATGATGCAACTATTTTTGAAAATAGTAGACTGTTCCATAGACTAGAAACTAATGAATTGAATGGGATTTTACTTGGAGATTCTGCTTACCCATGTTGTAAGAATCTACTGACTCCTGTATTGAATCCTACCAGCAATGCCGAAAAACGGTATAATGCTGATCATGTTCGAACAAGAAGCGTTATCGAAAGAACTTTTGGCCAATGGAAGCAGCGTTTTCGATGTTTAAAGAAATTACGTTTAAAGCTTTCTGTTTCGCAGAAAGTCGTTGTTGCAACAGCATGTCTTCATAATTATGCTAAACTGTTGAAAATCCCTTTGGAGGAGGGCAATGATAATGAAAATGTTTCAAATGACAATAGCAACAGTGAACACAACGTGGATCTTGATGATAACAGCAGTTCAGGGAGTATTTTCAGAAGGGAGATTATCCAACAATACTTTCGTCATTGAACATTTGAACTACTTGTGGTAGAAATATTCTATGTCATTCACGTGAGGTATGTTAAATTGTAAGATCGCATATTTCATTGATGTGGTGATTTCATTTAATACATTTTGCACTTATGTAATTAATGGATGTTTTGGTATTATCGTCTTCAATACTTTCTGTTATATTTTCCAAAAAATATCTGATAAATAATAATAACTTACTTTGCTGTTGGAGGGATCCAGAGGATATCAAAAATTAATTGCAATTAAATTGGCCCGAGCAATCAATTTTGATGGCATCCGAAAGCAATCGATTTACTGCAGCTATTTGGTAACACCAATCAATTAATTGCAATTATTTGTCATTAAAACCTAAATACGCTAGGTTCTTTGTTGGTGTTCCATTAACTCACTCAACACCATCAGCGAGACAGCAACGCTTCAATCCCATGGACGTCTGTACTTGTTCATCACTTTGTCTCCGTCTTTATCAACACAGCTTTGAAGGCTCAGTGGTCCACCGTATTTATTGTGCATAATTGAATAATCATTTTTACTCAATTTAAATTATTTCATAATGATTAACTTATTTTTCTGTCTATCCAAATATCGGCCCAGCCATGTCTAACAATAGCCGGCCTAAGCTTAGGCATGTCCAACTCGGGTGTGGCTGAGGCTTAATGGAGTCCCTCCAATAAGAAAATGGTATCAGACCCTTATTATTCAGAGAACAATACGGTGCTTAGACCGCCGCTAGGAAACTCTCAAATAAATTTAAATTTTTTGCTAATTAATTATAAAGCTCTCAAATCAATTAAAAATTAATGGGTTCTTTACTGAAATTAAAACTGAGCCATCCTTATGTTTATCGTCTTATGTTTGTCTAAAAGCTTGAAAAATTATTAAAAACAAACCGGTGTAGCAATTATATAATCCATTTTTTTATTCAAAGAGTCTTCATATTTGAATTAAATTGCAAACTGCTTGCAAACAATGTTCGATCAAAAAGCACATCCTCAAATTTTCAGATCACAATTCATTCTCTTCAATTTCTCTTTCAGTAGCGCATTTTTGAGTCTCAAATTCTCCATTCGCAGCCGATGTTCAGCCTCTCGAAACGTGCTTTCTTCTCTGATTGCTCGCATCCTCACTTCGTGATATTCTTCACTACAATCTCGTAAATATTTCAATGGGATATTTTTCTATTACAGTGTTTCCTTGAAATGTTTGATGTTGTCGGTGTTATGGTTTCATAAGTTGAAATATGAGAACCTGTCTGGATATTTTCACGAACAGGAGTCAGAGAAGCACAGTTTTCAGAATTAATTGCATCACCTTCACCAGGCGTGTACTGGATGTCATCTTTTTCTTTTGCTGAAGTGTTCAGTTCATCGATTAGTAACTTCATGAACGGACCTTGCTGATCACTATCGCAGTCAAATTCCAGAGGCTCAGTTTGTTGCGGAATTAGCGATACTATTTTCGATGTTACATCAGTGATAGACGGCGGCGATGGTCCTCCTCCCGTTTTGAATGTTTCTCGCCGCTCCTTGGCAACCTCTTTTTCGCCAACCTTTTTGAATTGCTCCAAAATGTTTTTAGTTGATCCGCACTTCTCCTTGGTAGCGGTTTTGGCTGGAAAACTCCTCCGAAATTTTCCTCCAAACTTCATTTTTTTAATGTGTGGCCACCGCATCCGTGCGCCTGTTCTCTATGATATCTTTGTATTTGGTTAATATGTCGCATATGATCAACTTATCATTCGTGGTGAAGTTTTCTTGGCGACACCGTTTCATCCTGCACAATGTCAAGCTAATCAATTGGAGACAGATCAACCGTTGCCCGCTTTCAAACCCAATTCTAAGACATAATGACTCATGACTGATGAGACACGATTTCTTTGATAGGGGGAAAGACTCGCCATCCTGATTGGCTGTCTCTCACTTTCTTTCATCAGCGCGTGCTTAACAAGTCGTTAGCTACTTCGAGATATGTGCATATGGCAAACATTTGTTCAGTAGTTAAATCTAACCTTCGATTAACTAACATTGATCAATTTCCCTATCGCTGATTACTTAACACGAAGATGTGCATTCCACCCTTAGATCTATTGATTTGAGTCTGTTCTTGAACATCATGAAGGTTGGAGCTTTCGCTATTGAATCGTTCAATGAATTCCATATTTTGATGACGCGAAAGAAAAACAATCCACTGAGATAGTTCGAATTAACTTTAAAGACTGGCACAATCTGACAGCTGTTACGTGATTGACCTCGAGTAATTTGAGATGAAAGGTAGGTGGTAAAGAAAGAGTTGATCGACAAGTCGAAATGATTGTAGTACAGTTTATACAAGAAGTAGAAGTCCAACAAAATGCGCCTATATTCTAGAGATTTTAATTCTAACAGTTGTAATCTGTGAGAGTAGCTGTCATACTTGATACCAGAGCGTTTACAGACGATGCGGGTGAAGAATCTCTGAACACGCTCAATACGAAAAATGTCGCGTTTGAGGTACGGTGAAAAGATTACACTTCCATATTCCAAGAGAGGGCGAACAAAGACAACAAAGGCTTTCATTAAGATACGAGAGTTGTGGCAAACGAAAGATTTTAGGATACAGTATGCTCTGGCATATGCGGTTGAGCTGATGCGTGCACAGTGATAACTAAATCTGAGATCTGATGAGATCAAAAAGCCTACGTCTTTCACAGTGACTGAATTTTTCAGGGATTCGCTGTCAAGATGATAGTTGACGGAAGGAGCAAACCTTCTTCAGAGAATTGTCGTGTGGCATGCACTTCTACTCTTCTATAATAAAATTGTCAATTCGAAAATGAAGCAAAACAAAAAATCCTTATAACGCTATGTTTCTGGCAACTTCTGCAAAAGATTTTGACCAATTGTTGTAAGGGTAGAATTCTTTAACCCACTGCGTAAATAATTATGCTTGTCCCTCCTGACGCTCTACTGACTTTCTGTTGATTGTTTTTAGCTTTTTTGCCCCTTAAGAAGCGTTAATACGCGAAACGTCGGTCCTGTAAGCCTACATAGTTTTTATTACAATTTTATAGCCAATAAATTCTTTAAGAAGATACCTCAACGTACTTTTGGTTCATCATGAAGAATATTCTGTTTGCGACAATCGTATTCATCAAATACAGTGTGAATTCCAAAAACAATAATTAGTATTATAGGTAGTTATTTATAGTACTTTATTATAGAAGTTCTATATTAGTATTACAGTATCATAGAACAGTGATAATAGTATTATTAGTTCTCCAACGTTATCAAAATGTTGCCATTAGTTCAGGCCTCCCCAGCCAAAATACAAATTTTTCTAGGCTTTTAGGTTTTCAAAAATCTCTCGAAATCTGCACGAGCGAGATCAAACAAAAATGGGAGACATTAATTTGGGACGGCAGAAAATGGGAAGCATCATCAGCAAAGCTATAGAGATGGATGTAAGCCTAATACAATCCATGAAGACTGGAAACAAATGGAATAACATGAAAAGCAAGTAGGCCTATACATGTAGTCAACCAACTACGTTCAACTAGAATACTGCAGGTACTATGGTACTGTCCCAAATCGGAATTCCCAGATAACACACATGTCTAATCTACTTGATGCACCACATTATCCCGAAGAAGGATTCTTCAGATGCCCTCACCGATATGCCCTCAAGCACAGTCTATTAATAAGGACTTTCGACTTTGATGCTCAGATAAATTGATGAGCCAGTCGCTGCAGTGTCGATTTTATTCTTCTAGATGAATTTTGATAACTATGAAGCAATGGGAAAAATTCTTTTAACAAATTATACTTTGGTGTAAATAACGAATCCTTTTTAAGAGATGAAAGAAGAAATAGAGACGGGCTGATGATACCGCAGTACATGAAAAGGTACATGCATAGGCTATACCCTCATTCAGGCTAAAATTCAAACCGCAAGCCATATCCATTATTATAACAATGACATGAGACAAGTCATTGCTCAAAATGATGTATCTTTCAATACGACCGAAAGTCTGAGTGCTTTATTGTCTTAGAGTATGATAATAAAGCACTCTATTTGATTTAAAGCATATTTACCATTTGAAAGCAGTGCTCTATTTTTTCTCTTAGAAAATATAACACCGGTGAGGAAAATAAAGTTCAGTTATCCTAGATCCACATTTGTCTCAAGTTAAATGATGTACATCTGTGATTTACGGCAACTCTAATTTCACAGTCCTAGATATATTTCAAGCATTGCACCATTTGTATTCAATATTATTCTCCTGGTGTCTGCTTTTTGATTTGTAATCAAATTATGTGCTACTCTGAGAGGTAGGCAAAACACTAATTTGCGCTATGCTTTCGACAGCAAAATACAGCTTCAAAATCTGTTTCACGGCAGGCCTATGTGAAATGGAGAAGATCCTTTTCAAGAACTCATACCCAAAATGCTGCTTCGTTCCTATGCCGCTAGTTGACTGCTTCTTGACAAGTATCCTTCCTTTCGGTCCATATTTCTCTACAACCAAGTTTGTGTACATACACATCAGGCTAATTGTATTACTTAAATCGATGGATTAATTTATAGATTATTTGCTGGTGTTAACGATGACTTTACTATGTTTTATAAGCTCACTGCTATATAGCCGTTTTTCATTTGAAGGAAAATATAAAATTATAGTAGAAGTTTGTATGAAACTATTTTCTTGTCCATTCCTGCAAATGCGAATATACATGTACCTATTTAACACTATGCATAAGGCTTATATTCGTAGCAGTAGGATGTTGACAATTTTATGTTGCATTTAAATTCCAATGAACAGACAGGCGAAACATGCCCATACACGCTTTCCAAAAGTTATATGAAATTGAAGCAACTGCAAAAACGTGAATTGTGGTAAACGCCATTAAAGAAATGACACTATTTTATACCATGCAGCTACTTTGCTTTGGGGCTGGAAATGGACTTTCAATTTAGATATTGTTGAAATTTTGTTTCATAAGCATTAGAATGATAAGGTGGACCGGGGCAAGCTGCTAACAAAGTGACCTTGTAGAGAAGAATGTCGAATAAAAGCACCTTTATTGACAAAGATGTCCCCTAGCTTTGTTAAGGCATAGGCCTTAATATTCAATTCATAGCACTATTTGTAAATTGCAGATAGAATCTATGTTTTTCGTAGTGAGTAGTTCAGCATTTTTTTTACTTTTTTGCCCACATTATTACTGTATGCGTATCAATTCATCATCTCAAACTAAAGGGTCATTTTCACTGTTTTCTGCTTGAGGTTCATGTGTGCTCTTAAGTTGCAGGCTTTTCAATATTTCTTGATTTCTATTGATTTTAGCTGTAGAGAATTTTGCTATGGGAATGCAAATATTGTGCAAAATTCACAAGTGTGACGTGGCAAAATTCTTTCCCTGAGGAAGCGTTTTTTCAAGGTGACAAATAAGTGGAGATTTGATTCGCGCACGAGTCGACACTGAGAATTAGGCCTAGCTTAAAATGTCACACTTGTGATTACAGAACATTTAAGAAATCGTATGAGACTTGGCAGTTTTACTACCAGTTTGTTTATTTTCTGCACCCAGAAACTATACAAATATTTTTATATTTTGTAGACCATTGAATATTGATACTTTGCGAACTTCTGCCAAATTATGGTTACATTATTGTGTAAGGTGACCATTTGATCAAGATGAATAATTCTAGGATTTGTATGGCAACTTGCCCTGAGCATTTTGACGCAGTTTTCATTTTCTGTTTTTACTACATTTGTGCAAAATTTCTGCATGTCGCTAAGTGACGACTAAAAATTGCTGAGAGTTATTTGCCAAATCTGTCTAGTGCTCTATCATCAGTGTCTAACATATATTGGAAAAAAATTAATTTCTCGATTTAATATGATGCATTTATGCAAGACAGGCGGTCACCCTACTATATAGTCATGGAATTCGGCACCTTGAAATTTCCCCACTTCAATTAGATTATGGTAGCCTATTTATTGACTATCTTGAATAATAAATTCTAAGGGGACCTCGTCAACCAGTCTCTCTGATTCTACCAGGCCATATTTGCATGCAAGCCTAAACTATATGAAGAGGTAGATACATTTTATAACTTACTCTGTGATGGTTGATCTCGATTATGAATGCATCGATTCTCCCCTCCAACTTATTATGCAATCGTGAGTCAAATATTCAATATGCGTCAAAACGTCTGACTGGCGTCCAATAGTCCAACGTGTCAGAATACCGTCGTGAGTCAAAAAGTATGACTTGCGTCAGTAAGAACGAAAATCTGAAGTCTCCGAAACCGAAACCGGCGGAAAGTATTGAAAGCATGTATTGAATACATGTCAGCAAAATTCACCTGTACACCAAATTTGGTGAGATGCGAGCGTGCGGAACAAAGTCCGTTTGCGTCAAAATGTCCAACTTTGCGTCATTTTGTCTGACTTGCGTCATCTACTGACTATAAGGACTTAATAAGATGTTGGTAAGTCATTCACAGTATCTCATAGCAGACTTTCTGTCATATCTCTTTCAAATAGCAGAACACATGCTTCGTAGGTGTGTCACAGCAGATTAACAGCTTAGAAGAGCTTTTTAAGGTTAATCGGGTGCAGCTTGCAGGAAATGATACAATCGCTCCTGACGTAGCCTCATTGCATTTCTTAGAATTAAATCATGTAAATGAAGGAATGTCTTGATATATTGTAATGCTTGTGCTTAAAGACTCATTGATTGCATTTATGCATTTATTCTCGCATTGAAGAACAGAGTTTAACACGTCCTTATAAGCTTAATAATGAAGTTCTTCCAAGTGGTTTGCTAACACTTCTACGAGTATTTAAATTGGAAAGCAAGCTATTTACGTCAATTAAGAATAGTGATCTTCACTTTTTGCTTTGTTTCTTTATAATTTCCTTTACATTTGTATTCGAACATGATCATTGTATAAATCGAACATAAATATCTTGCTATTATATTCCTTAAAGTAAATGTGGTGAACCCATCTTTGTCTGAGTAATTAATAATGCAATTCATTGGTCAATAGATTTTTCCTTAATTTTCAGAATGTTATCATGACCAGCGGAGGCTCGTCTGCCTTGGAAATCGCAGTCACTGCTCTTGTCAATCCAGGAGACAATATTCTTATACCACGACCTGGATTTGCTCTTTACAAAGTCGTTTGTGACTCGCATCAAATTCGATTTAAATATTACGATCAACTGGTAAGTTTTAAGGAAGCATCCGCGCAGTTTTTGAACAAATGAAGCATGTGGTGAAATAAAACGGATTTGTAAGTTGTCGTGTAATGAAATCAGAAATTGACCGCTGAGATAGTATAGCTAGGGAAGACAAGACATTTTTGTTTCATTGCACTTTATTCTGATTTATTGTTGAAATTTACTATAATATTTTTTTCCAATGATTCAATGCGTAAAGCTTTGCCATCACAGCCGCGCCTCTTCTTTATTGTGAATAGCAGGCAAATGTGTTGATTCGTTTTCAAAATATTTTTCGATAAGAAAGCTTTATTTTGGTAATGATATCCATGAACACAGCCTATTTGATAACAGCGTTTTACTATAAAATACAAAGGACAGCCGCTGTCCTACTCAATCAATTTATTACAGTGAAACCTCTCTAAAGTGACCGCCAAAGAAACTGGTGAAAAGTAATCATTGTAGAGGGTCACTTGAATCAACAATAATGCGAAGGTTCCGTCGAAAGAGACTTCGATACAGATAGTCGTTCTTCACCTTGTCCGTGCAGCGGATGGAGAAAACCGTGCGGAGTAAGGCGCAATGGGCGGAGTCCAGTCGCCTCCCGGGTGTCCTTGTTATAGTTCAGGTATCTGCATTAGAAAGACATTTCATTATATTAGAACGTATAACCGACGACCGGTCAGAACTTTCTTGTGGAGTTGGGATAAAGATATGCGCATTATTGTTGTTATTATTGTTATGCCCGTTTGGGCCATCAATTTGATTCCGTTTTCAATTTACTTGTACATAATTGACTTTATGCAGTTAACATTATTACAAATTGTAGCGTAAGTCTGCAACTCATTAGATTAGTAAATAAGTCATTACGCGAGACATGTTATCACAATTAGACATGTAATCAAAATTGCATTGTTTAATATTGCTTTACAATAAGATGCACATCCAAAGTGCCGCTAGGCCTTCATGTATGCTATGTGGAAATTAAATAATGTCGAACGTCATAAGATGACCAAATAGTGTCCATGACTATCAAAGCCACTGGCTTCACAGGAATTTCATTCTTATTCGTAACACCCAATAATTCGATTTTATTTCTCAGGGGTCAATTACAAGATGATCTTGTTAAACAGTTGTGCAGCACATGACATGAGCGAGATGCCTCTTTGGTACTCCGATGATACTAGCAGATGACCATTCTGGTGGAACTGGTCTACCCTGAAGCAGACCGTTCATTACCACACAAGATTTCATTTACACTTTGAATGCTTAGCACCTCAGCTGGTGCGTCTTCTACCATTTTACCACCAAATTGGCAAAAGTGCGCCACCAAATTGGCACAATGAGAACACAAAATTGGCAAAACGGGAATACCAAATTGGCACAATGGGAACACCAAATTGGCACAGTGGGAACACCAAATTGGCAAATTGGGAACATCAAATTGGCACAGTTTTTACAAAACAAGTTGCTAAGTTATAAACATAATAAAGCAATGTATGATCTTGAATGGAACATGGCATCGCATCCATTCGTTGCATGATTTTGATATTTCATTTGACAGATGAATGGAAACGAATATTTTCGTCACTCTTCTTTCAGATGCTATGTAAATCGCACACAGGTTGATTGTATGTCAAATATATTAATGGCGACACAGTCAAGAAGATATCTATGATTCCCATGGTTTGAATAAGTAGGTGAGACAGTGATTCCATAGCAACGAGTATGACAAATTCTCACTCGATAAATTTCTTCGTCATTTACAACCAGCATCATAAGACGAGATGGTACCGAGAAGATACATACAAGAAAACCTCCGAACAACTGATTTTAGACGAAGAAGAAGCTGGAGGAGATCCCATTGGCCTTGCTCAACAGTTGGGTAGTAACAAGAGAACGGCTTTTAACATCCTCAAACGTCAGACAGCAACAATGAAACCGAGAGGTGGTAAAAGATTAAGTTGCACAAAAGTAAATCAAGACATCAAGCATCGCTTACTGCGCTACTTGGAGGATCATAATGATGCGACCTTAAAGGAGTTGGCGAGTTCCGTAAACAATGTCATTTCAAGACTATAGCAAACGTATTGGATGGCGAAGCTATAACAACTAAAATGATTCGACCTGAACCAATCGGCAAGAATACGCCTGAAAATATTGAGAAGCGAAAGGAGTTCACTGAATACTATTTGGAAGATCATGGCTATCGTGTTCACGTGGATGAATCGAATTTCAATTTATTCACGAGGAGAAACATTGGTCGATCACCTAGAGGTCAAAGGGCCTATCGTAGGTTACACAACTCACGAGGGAAAAATGTCAATATTCTCCTCGCTGTGGATGATACCCAAATAGTTCACTGGAAAAGCGTTATTGGAAGTTGTAAGGAAGCATTTGTTGATTTCTTAACCTAGTCGAGTACGAAACTTGGAGAACAAGATGTAACTATTTACTTGGACAATGCACCCTCTCACAGAAAAGTTTCAAACTTCATCAATGTTCGACAAATTCATATCATCAAGCGTTTTGATTCAGCTTACAGTCCTAAACTCAATCCCGTGGAGGGTTGCTTCAATGTGATCAAATCATTTATTAAATCACAAGTGCGAGGTTCTGATCCTCAAAACGACTTCGCAGCTGCTTCATCAGAAGGAAAAACTCTGGTGAGATATAGAGAGGAGAAGCTGGTGAGCTTGGTTGAGCCTGCAATTAATAATATCACACGGGAATATTTAAAAAATTTCTATCGACATGTGGATCAATGGATTTTGAAAGCAACAAATTCCATTTACTGGTCAGTCGTGGTTACTGTGAGAACTCGTGTATGATGGTGCTAATTTCTACTTTTAATCGTTTGTTTAAGTCTTTCATTCGAAAGTTATGAAGTTTTAATTTCTGAGTTTGAAAATATTCAATTACAAGCAATCAGTTCGTTTTTTATTCTGACCTTCATAATTATGGTGGGTTATGCGATAAATCATGTGAATTCGAACAATCAAGTCTGTAAAATAATTTGTTATTTCAATTCCTAATGATCCCGCAGGACTTGATAGAAAGCCTCAAGCTAATTTGACTAATGTAGATTCATTAGTACCTGACTTTTTATTGTCTTATACCTGATGATGATGATTACACATATTCGAGGTTTGAATGATCTAAAGCATGCTACATAAATTGCTGCTAAAAACATGAATCAATGTCTGCACATGTAAATGAAAAATAAAAATGAGGTGAAAATGAGAATGGGTGAGTGACAAACGATGTCTTGCTGTTCAACTTATGATAAGGTACAATAAACTATTACATGAAATATGAATATTTTATGTATATAATTTCATTGTAAAATGAAAACAAGTTATGCCATTTTGGAAGCGCACTTTTGCCAATTTGGTGTTCCCACTGTGCCAATTTGGTGTTCTCATTGTGCCAATTTGATATTCCCGTTTTGCCAATTTTGTGTTCTCATTGTGCCAATTTGGTGGCGCACTTTTGCCAATTTGGTGGTAAAATGGTGGCATTTTTCCTCCTGGGGTTTGTCTTGCATGTCGTATTATTTCATCAACAGTTATCGCAGTGACATTGAAGTCCGATTCAGATAGTAGAGTGAAACATTGAGGGAAAGACATATTGATCGATTTCGGTGAAATTGCATTCAAGGTCGCGACGAAATAATCTTTGATTGCATACTTACGGGAGGCTAGGGTGTCCCCAGAAACGGTGATTCCACTTTTTAGGCTCCTTCCCGTCAGTGTTCTCACAGCCGTCCATACCGCTTCGGTCTTTGCAGCTCTCTGACAAACCTTGTAGGTTTGAGCAAGTTTTTCTGCGCCCATTTAACCTCTGCAGTCCGTCAGGAACGACCAAGGTGCACTACTTTCGACTGAGCAGACAAAATAATTTGTACAGCATGTTCTACATTTACTGTGCATCATTTGCTTGTGCGAATTAAGGATTAAAACAACAACCAACACGCATGGAGTCGAGAAAGCATCTGTAGGCATCTACAAATATTATCAAATATTGTGTTTCCGCTAGTTATTTCCATCGGCGTTTGATTCTAATGCCATTATCAATTTGCGTTCCAGAGTGGTTATTTAATGAGTCAGTAAGTCCTAATCTGAATAATGGAGATGAAAATTGCGAACTCCAAGCATCGATCTTTGACTTTTGATTTTTTATTTGCATGATCCTTCTTCTGTGAACACGCCAGCGATATAGGCCAATGAGATAAAGTTATATTCCAGCAGCAAGGCCTTTTAATAACTGCTTTAGGCTTGCAATAATCGATGAATGTATCGAAATATTTCGATAAAGTTCCCTCTATTGTTTTCTGTTTATCTGACTGCAAATGGTCAGTAAGAAACAGTGGATAACAAAAATGGGACTAATTGGTGCTCAGTTTCTTGAATAGGGATGACGGTAATTTAAGGGTTTACCGCATGTAAATCATGATATAACAATGAAATAGTTATTGATTGCGCTCACAAATTATGCATATCATAAATTATGAGTGCACACTCCTCATCCCCCAATCTAATTTTCCGACCGGAGAAAGTAGATCAGAAAACCGTTATTACTAAGTTTCAGAAGAAAAGAGGCAAGTGCAAATTTAATAGAGTCTCCTAGAAGCCAGAAGTCTCAATATCTCAACATTGTAGCTTCAGTTCAAAGAGGGGGAAGTAAATAACACGGAAACTAAGTGTCAACTTCCAAACATTGCTACTGTCTTTCTCCCGGAAATTCTGAGGTAGGCCTGCATTACACTTTACGCCAGGACACTGAGAGCAGTGGGAAAGTAGGAAGGGTAACACCGGTCAAGGAATTCTAGATAATAGCACATGGAATGGACACTCCCCTAAAAATTTCATCTCGCGTTGCAGCATGCGGCTGATGCAATCTGTGTCGAGAGTGCGAGATTTAGGGCTGCAGTCACAGCGTTGCCGTTAAGTAATACCATGAATCATCTTAGGAAATCGATGTAAAATATATCCTGTTCATCTCTTGTTTCATTCACTCCGCTATCGACATGCCGAACAAGTGCGCCGCTGTGGGTTGTAAAACCAAATATGATTCTGAAACTCAGAATTCTGAGGTAACAATACATCGATTTCCATTAAAAAATCCCAACCTTTTGAGATTGTGGCTTCGTCGATTATCCCGCGAAAACTACGTCCCTATAAAATATTCTCGCCTGTGCTCTAAGCATTTTAAAGAATCGGACTTTTCTTGTGAAATAACTGACAACAACACAACAAGAAAACGGAAATACGGCGATCGGACAACCAAACTGCGAAGGACTTTAAAATCCGATGCAGTTCCGTCGATTTTTCCGGAATTGCCTTCGTACTTTACTTCGACGATCTCAACTCAAAGACCAACCGAAAGAGCTACGACATCTGCTCGTCGAGACTTTCTTAATGAAAGCATCGAGCAGATGGAAACGGATTTCAATGAAGCCGACAGAGTTGGATCCATCGAAGAGATGATAGATAAACTCAGAAATGAGAATATTCCCTCTGGATTTATCATTCATCAGGACAGTGGAATAGTATATCTACTTAATTTGAACCTTGCATCTTCTCCACCTCAAATCACCGGGTCAATTATCGTGCATCAAAATATGAAATTCGAGATCTACGGACTGGCAAGAAGCATTCCCGCTAATCGTTTCAAACACATCACAACTTCAGACGTCATTAATCGCCTAAGCATTCTTGTGAATCTGATGGCCTTCGTGAAAAACTCTCCCAACAACCCTCAATCCCATACCGTCGACAATACGAAACAGGAGGCAATCGATTTATTAACGGTAAGTATAATTCACATAATTTGTTTTTTACTAAGTTTTTGATATAACTGAATTCAATCGATAGTTGATAATTTTTAATGATTTTGATGATATCAATACATGAATTATCGTTTTAATTTCATACATGATAATGATAAATATTCTAAACTGCAGCTAACTGAATGTCATGGACTTGGCCCTAAGACCTCCCCTGACCCTTTTTTCTTTTGATGATGATATCAATACATGAATTATCGTTTTAATTTCATACATGATAATGATAAATATTCTAGACTGCAGCTAACTGAATGTCATGGGCTTGGCCCTTTTTTCTTTTGATGATGATATCAATACATGAATTATCGTTTTAATTTCATACATGATAATGATAAATATTCTAAACTGCAGCTAACTGAATGTCATGGACTTGGCCCTAAGACCTCCCTTAGCCCTTTTTTCTTTTGATGATGATATCAATACATGAATTATCGTTTTAATTTCATACATGATAATGATAAATATTCTAAACTGCAGCTAACTGAATGTCATGGACTTGGCCCTAAGACCTCCCCTGACCCTTTTTTCTTTTGATGATGATATCAATACATGAATTATCGTTTTAATTTCATACATGTTAATGATAAATATTCTAAACTGCAGCTAACTGAATGTCATGGACTTGGCCCTAAGACCTCCCCTGACCCTTTTTTCTTTTGATGATGATATCAATACATGAATTATCGTTTTAATTTCATACATGATAATGATAAATATTCTAGACTGCAGCTAACTGAATGTCATGGGCTTGGCCCTTTTTTCTTTTGATGATGATATCAATACATGAATTATCGTTTTAATTTCATACATGATAATGATAAATATTCTAAACTGCAGCTAACTGAATGTCATGGACTTGGCCCTAAGACCTCCCTTAGCCCTTTTTTCTTTTGATGATGATATCAATACATGAATTATCGTTTTAATTTCATACATGATAATGATAAATATTCTAAACTGCAGCTAACTGAATGTCATGGACTTGGCCCTAAGACCTCCCTTAGACCTTTTTTCTTTTGATGATGATATCAATACATGAATTATCGTTTTAATTTCATACATGTTAATGATAAATATTCTAAACTGCAGCTAACTGAATGTCATGGACTTGGCCCTAAGACCTCCCCTGACCCTTTTTTCTTTTGATGATGATATCAATACATGAATTATCGTTTTAATTTCATACATGTTAATGATAAATATTCTAAACTGCAGCTAACTGAATGTCATGGACTTGGCCCTAAGACCTCCCCTGACCCTTTTTTCTTTTGATGATGATATCAATACATGAATTATCGTTTTAATTTCTTTCTGAGATAGCGAGCCCAGTGACAACATTTTAAAATAAAAACGACAAGTATTGGTCGATCGATTCTGATGTCATGGGCTTGACCCTAATTATTAATACATAAATCATGGTTTTAATTTTATGCATGATGATGATAATTAGTCTAAACCCTGAAGTTTTAATGCCTGTAATTATGATGCTCTATGATGTTTTAGTTTTCCTATTTTTTATTTCATACTTTTCTTTACAGAATCACATTGATGACGAAGAAGATGAACTTGAAAAGCGTCGTCTTCAGTTTCTGACCGAACAACTGAGTTTTGTCAAGAGTTGAAGAAAACGGACGCCGATATTCTCCGGAGACCATGTTATTTTCTTTTGTGATCTTCTCATCGAGCTCAGCGACCTACAACCGGTTGTTAGACGAAAATGTGCTGATCCTACCATCGACGAAGTCTCTGCGAAGAGTTACCCAAAAAGTCGACGGTAAATCTGATCTGGATATATCGCAATACCTACGACTCAGAGTTTCAAAGTTGAATCAATACAATTTACCTGTGATTCTAATGATAGATGAGATTTACCTATCAAAGAGAGTCGAAGCCAGTGGTGGTCAGCTGTTTGGTTTGACAGAAGATGGGTCGGTTGCGAAGACAGCGTTGTGTTTCATGGTCCGTTCAATAACCTGCAAGTTTCGAGATGTGGTGGCCATTTATCCGATCGAAACCCTCAAATCGGAAACCCTCTACAAATGCTTCCAAGAAGTCATGGCAATTTTGGACAGGATCGAGTTGATTGTGGTTGCAGTTTTAGTTGACAACTACTCTGCAAATCGAAATTTTTTTCATCAACATCTTTGCGAGGGCACCTGGAAACCTTTTATCACCCATCCATCTAATGGTAGAAAATTTTTTCTTTTATTTGATTCTACACACAATCTGAAGAACCTATATAATAACTTTTTATCACGACCTCTCTTCCGCTGTCCAGAGCATCCTGAATTTCTGACGCAACAAACTGATGCACGATTTAAAGACATCTGCAGTGTATTCGAATTGGAAAAGGAGAAACCTCTTCGACTGGCACACAAGTTGAGCATGACTGTTCTGAAACCAACATACATTCAGAAAACAAATGCAAAATTGGCAAATGCGGCTTTCCACGAGTCAACAATAAACACACTGAAAGTATATGGATACACTGATACGCCAAGCGTCATAGCGATTTTCAAGAAAGTATAGAATATCATGAATGTCAAGACCTTGAGCATCAGATTCCACAAACGCGACCCTACCCTTGGTCCTATCCGCTCAACTGAAGATTGGAAACTGAAGTATCTGGTCAATTTCAAGGAATTCTTGGAGAAATGGGAGCTATCAGGAGTGAGTAATATATTCGTAAAAAAACAAACAGCTTACATTGAATGTCGCTATCTTTTAGTTGAATTTTAAAGAAAAAAATATTCATTTAATTTTCATTTATTATTAGAAGAATATATTATTTTTAATTATTCATACAACTATACATATGCAGATAACATGTAAATTAATATAAGTTATATTCATTGTTTCAGGAGCCTGGTTCAGCAAGGAGACATTTCTCGCCTTCCGACAGTCATTGAACGCCATGGTGGGACTTTTCAAATACCTACTTGAAGAGCATGGTTTCAATTTCATCTTGTCAGGCATCATACAATCGGATAATCTTGAGGCTCGCTTTGGATGGTACCGACAGCTGAGTGGTGCAAATTATTTTATTTGCATGAAACAGCTACAATATAGCGAGCGCAAAATCCGCACGATTTCACTGCTGAAGTTCTCTGGTTTTGATATCAGGGATATCGACAACATGATCGAATTTGGTGAGCCAAATGAATCGAATATCACCGAATTGGCAGAAGATATCGCAGGTGATCTCATGTCCAATGTTATTTTGTTAGACAATGACATTTTGATTTTAACATATGTTTGTGGGGCATGCGCTAGATCAGTGTATAAATCGAAGAAATGTGAATATTGTCGTTGTTCTCTCACTAGTGATGAAAAACTAGAAGATGAGCCAAATTCTTTTGACTTTTTAAAATCCATTGATCGACGTGATTTGTTTTGTCAGACATCGAAGAGCTCAAAATTTTCTGGACGATAATAAATCGATTTTCTTATTGTTTTCAATTTTTCATTTTAAGCTGATGAAGGAACTATTTCAATTATTTCATAATATTTGCTATGATGTACATATAGTACAAAATGAACTTTATATTTCAATTCAATAGATTTCGATATTGTTCCAATTAATGACACACTCATCATCTAATTGCAATCATCTTCTAATCAAAAGTGACGCTGCTGACAAGGTGTACGCGGTTGCAACCTGCATGTCAGCCGTCAGTGGAAATTAGGGAAACCGAGTGTCCATTCCATGTGCTGCTATCTAGAATTCCTTGCACCGGTATTACTCTTCTTTCTTTCTCCTGCTCTCATTTTCTGAGCGGAAAGTGTGATATTGCTTTGAATTTCCATAGCACTCTACCAGCGCTGTGGCCTTGTGGTAGAGAGTTCGCTCTGCGTCCGGGAGACCCTGGTTCAAACCTTGGTCGAGTCAAACCTAGCACTTCTAAAATAGTTACACTCCACATTCTTGCTAAACACTCATCACAAAAAGAGGGAGGGTGGATAAATGACAACTCGGCCACATGGAAGAAAGGCCCCTTGCCTAATGTGCTTCCGCGTATATACAAGGTTAATTTATTTCCGGGAAAAAAGCATCAGAAATTTTAGGAATTTGACTCTTGGCGTCCGTGATATTCAATCCCACCCCCTGTTTATCTTGTTAGTGCCTTGTGAAAATATGCTTGTGACTTCTAGGAGACTTTAGTAAGTCACTAACATCACTGTTAAGATTGAGACTGATTTAAAGATTTGAACTGTGGTTTCTATGGGAATCTATCTGCTTCTCTATTTTCGAAAGGAAAATTAGGTAATCGCGGTTTTCTCACATAAATGTACTTTTTCCGGGCAGCAACTTAGATTGGGGGGAAAATGGATGTCACAACACCAGTGCTGTTGCAGATTCACAGGGCAATCTAAACTTCTCAACAACATGTGCATGTCGCTCGTTCGTTTGCTCGTTTGGTCCTTTACTTCATTTATTTCGAGCATCGAAAGGAAACATGCAGCAGAGTTGTCGTGAGCAGTGATGTTTCTGAGATGTTGGGAGAGACCTAGAACCATCCTCCTAAATGGATACTTTGTTTGCGGTTTGATTTGTATCTCATACCTTCTGATCTCTAGTCCATGTCATAGACCACTTTGCCACGGTCATTGCTGCATGTACAGTGGGCATTAAAATAAGCTTACCCAGCCACAGTGTAAATTATGGCTTTATTGGCCGTCGTCGTAAAACTGATACTTATCTTACGCAATTACTTATCTTATTGCAAAAGTTGGTGACAGGTAAAAAACGCAATAAGAGATTTTCAATGACGCAAGTCGGAGAATTTGACGCAGAAAACCATTTTTGCCAACTGAATTCGTCACTTCAGATACGTGACGTGACGCAAGTCGGCCTTTATGACGCAAATGTTATATTAGACGCAAGAAGTATATTTGACTCAAGCTGAAGTAAATGAAAATTGAAGTCAGACTTTTTGACGCAGTTCGTATATTTGACTCAAAATAATAATGAAATAAATTCTGAAAACTTCCTGACGCGTCCGAGCAATTTGACGCATTTGGTATATTTGAATCAAAAAACGATCGATAGTGCAATGCGGTATATTAATATCTAAATATACGGTCAGAAGTTCTCTCAACAATTTTATGTATCAAATAAAGCGCTTATCTCAAAAGAACAAGTTAACATGGAATCAAATAGGCCTATATCAAATGATGCCCAAGATTTACAATCTTAGTTCAGACAGGGGTTCATGGTAAATTTTGCACAACAGAAATAAGGCGATCATGCTTTCTTCCAATTCAATCTTATCCACTGTTAGAATTATTTGTCAGGATAATTTGCTTTAAGTTTCAATGATCATCACACTATAAATGATCTAATCGCAGGAGTAATTTTCTGTCATCTGGAACATTCATCGTAATCGAAATATAATTTGCAGAATGTTCGAATCGATTAATTAGAAAATTGCCATCCCATGTCAAGTAATGAGACCGAAAAGTTGAAACTCCGTTTATCAGGGGGGCAACGACATGACTTGAATAGTAGGCCTTGCCGACATTCTTTGGTTTATTCACAGGATCGTCAAGTAGGCAAGTCATTCCTTGAAAATACATGAAACTGAAGGAAGGACTAGCGGAATTGAAACTAAGAAATTGTTTAGGTCTAATTTTTGGAATGTGAATTTAGCAATGAAGTGGAGGGGAGCACATTATGGAAGTTACAATATCCGAAAGCAATGGACCTATTGTCAATAAGATCTTTGTAAAGGGATAAAACACCAGAGCATTTATAGGCCTCACACAAAGTGAGCAAAAATTAGAGGAAAAACTTGACAACAATAATAAATATGAATAGGACAAAGAACAAGAATAGAAGGATAATCAGCAGATGTCATTTTCATTTCAGGCTATGGTTCTCAATGATTTTTGTTATTTTCTTGATATTGTTATTTATGAATTGAAGCCAAAATAGGCTACCAAAATTCACTCTAAGCATTCGATAGGGCTCTGAGGTTCTTAAAGATATTTTTATAATGCTAGCATTATAAAATGAGAAAATCTAAAAAAAAAGATATCGCAGTGGGCAGCAATGGTATGAATACACCTGTAGATATACGATAATTAGACTTCCGAAATATCTTTCACATGAATATGCAGATATCATCATTACGAGAAAACATTGCTGCCTACTTTCGTCTGCATTGTGCCGTAGCTAAGTTACACACAATGATGATGATGAAGCGCTGCAGCATCATCATTGTCGCCTCCTTTAAAT